>JAJHJA010000455.1:600000-847332 GCA_021202915.1 Heliconius himera | reverse complement strand
TAGTATTAAATATAAAACATAGTAATATAACCGAAGTAGTGAGTAATGGAAGTTAGTCTTGAAGGATACAAAAAATATAATTTAAGTGTAACTAAAACGTGATGGTATACAGAGGCTAGATAGAAGAAGCTAAAGAATAAATTGAGTTCCGCCACTCAACACGTTTGCCTCCGGAACTCGGCCTCAAAATGGAGAGCGGAGTGTCTTAACATTAGGCTTTATGCAGGATACAACGTGCAAAAAAAAGTATTCCCTCGATATGCGGCTTTTAGTGTGAAATCAGTCGAAACCTACAATCCCTGCTGAATTCAAATATGTACTATATTAGTATAGTAGCGCCAGACAGTTGTGGTTTCCATTCCTACTTCAGTAAATGGTTATAATAAAAATATTTTCGTTCACTCCTTCTAATATCTCAGAAATTAGGACTAACAAAGTGATTTTGTCTTAAACCTATTACATCAGGGAAAAATCGTGAAGCTGAAAATGAAAAAAATAACATGTTATCTATTAAATCAAAAATTAATCACCTTCACGCTGTATCCCGCACAAAGCAGTGTAGGCAAAGGGAACCTTGTGTTAAGACACTCCGTTCTCCACTTTCTACCGAATTCTGGAGGCATTGCGTGTTGAGTGGCAGAACTCAACGCCGCGCCTAACCTCGACACCAGAGCAAAGAAATGGAAATATAAATTTAACATGTTATCTATCTAAACTTATAATAAAATAGAAACGGATCAGTGTCTGTACGTGAAAGATGTATAAGATTTTTTTTTATTGGTGGCATTTAATAACGTAAAACAAAACCAAAAACAATGATTTTTAAAATTGTTGTCAGTTTGTCTGTACGATCATTTTCATTGCAGTTTGCACAATCTAATAGGAGTTTTCAGTATAGTATTTTGTCAAGCTACCCTTAATATTAAGTAAATAAAATAAAAAATAAATGAGCTTCACTCTGTATCCCGCACACAGCAGGGTAGGCAGATGGTACTTAGTGCTAAGACACTCTGTTTCCTACTTTCTGCTTCTGGAGCATTGTGTGTTGAATGGCAGAACTCAACGCCGCGCTTTGCCTCGACACCACAACGAAGCAATGGAAATATAAATTTAAGTAAATATTCCATCTCCTCGAGTGGGAATCGAACCCACAACCAGTCATTTCTACAGTCATACTTTGTGTCCCTGCGCCACGACTGGCCTTAATATTAAGTGTTTGTTTTATTTCAGTCTGTCAGTAGATAACAAAATTATACCATTTTGAAGGATGTTATGTTATTCGAGAAAATTGCTATAAATAATTGTTTTAAATTAGTTAAAACTATACTTTTTAATATAGGAATTGTTATTTTTAGGGTACCGTAACTCAAAAGGTAAAACAGAATCCTTTAAGGATCACTTTGTTGTCCATCTGTCAAGGCTATTTTTCTTGAGATTACGTAGAGAAATCAAGCTAAAATTAATATCAAATATTCAAATCTATGGTTTCTTGAAGCACATAAAAATCAAGCTTCTAATTCAAAACAATCAAAAGATACGAGCATTTATGCGTCGATTTTGCTGCATTTTGTACGAAATTCGCCACGTAATCAAAATCTATAGATGCCAAATACGTGCCAAATATTGCACTTCCCGTCAACTTCCTTCTTCCAGGAACTACAGCTATGTGGCAAGAAATCAAAACTTACAATAAAAATAAAAGAACAAAAACTGAAAACTCACAGATATATCTACTATGAAGTAAAAAAAAAAACATTACAAATTTATATTTTAGTTTACTTCATACAAAATGAGTGAATATGCTCGCAAACTTAAGTTTGTCAACTTTTATAAGTAGTTCTTGACCTACAATTTTGAAATTGGTACGAAACCTCGGTGGTCGAGTCCGATTCGCACTTAACCAGTTTTTTAATAATAATTACTAGAAAATGAAAGTAATGTTGATTAATAAATTAAGTTGGCTTAAATCTTTAAGTTTAAATATAAGTATAGATATTTTTTTTAAAATTCTATTATTATTTATTATTAGAAAACGAAATTAATGGAAATTTCTTAATTAATAATTGTGTAATTCAAGCGCGCGAAGCTTCGAGCGGGTCGCTAGTGTATACATATAGGTATATTTGCATATTGGAGGACTACATTTTTTTTAATTAATTAGTAAGTTATTTTACTTGTCGGTATTTAAATACATAATATATTTAAATATATAATAAACAAAAAACGGGAAGTGAATGTAGAAAATTATACTTATACTATTTTTATTCTCAATCTAAGTTTTAGTCAAGGATTTTTAGAGTTTTTTAATTGCTTCGGTATTTTTCTTGGTTAATAACTTATTACAATATTCGAATTAGTAGTCAGTCATCAGTCAAAAAAGACAGTCGTGGCGCAGGGGCACTAGTGATAGACTGTAAACGCTACTGGTTACGGGTTCAATCCCCACTCGAAGAAACGAAATATTTATTTAAATTAATATTTTAATTTACTCGTCAGGTGTCGAGGCAAAACGCGATGAGTTCCGCCACTCAACACGCAATGCCCTCAGAATTTAAAAGAATGAGAAACGAAGTGTCTTTACAATAGGATCCCTTTGGTCCCTACAATGCTGTGTGCGAAATAAAATCTATGCATAAAAATAATTTTAATAAGATATTATGAAAGTTAGTAGATATTTTGAGAAAAATATCTTTTCCATAAAAAAGAAAAGATATATCACAAAAGGGTCACAGTGTACTCTACTAAATACAAACACTAATATGAAAATATATTGGCGCAGTAGAATAACCTCAGATTGACTCTCTCGGGGGAAAATTATTTAATATTAAAATTCCTTTCATTCCTCCGTTCTTATGAAGGGCGGGGTTGAGTTCCGCCTAATCAACATACAATACACACTACACTTGGGTCCTATTGTAAAAAAAAAGATTTATACTAATCGCCGATTTAAATTACTAAAACTTCAAATATATTTATTACTATATAAAAATGTATTATTAATATCATATGAATAATGTATTTTAAATTGAGTCTAGTCGTGGCGCAAGCGGTAAAACATGCAACTGTAAACGTGACCGGTTGTGGGTGCGATACCTGCTCGAGTAAATTAAATATTTAATTTTCTTTCATTTTCATTTTCTCGCTCTAGTAACGAGGCAAAACCGCGGCGTTGAGTTCCGCCACTCACACCCAAAGTCTAGAATTCGGTGGAAAGTGGGAAACGAAAGTGTCTTAATGGAAACGCAGTGGAGAGCACTAAGCACCCAGGTTCCCTCTGCCTACTCTGCCATGTATGGGATACAGCTTGAAATTTAAAAACAATATTAATATCAATAAAATATTAAATCAATCAAAAGTCCATCGCAAAAAAGTATTTATGTAATATTTCTATTATGAACTCTACGTCTCGACTCTAGAGTCTAGGGTCCACCGCGCATCGCTGTACTAAATTTAGTAACTATTGAGCTAACGGTAAGGCTGCACGTCTTTCGTGTAAAAATTCGCGCTTTCGCGTCCGTACAAGTGCAAAAACAGTGTTGTGCAAATATAAAATTTTAAAATAAAATCGAGTTTGTGCTTCTTGTGTGTGTTTGTGTAAAAAAATTGTGTATTTTATTCATATATAATCCTTGGAATCTGATGGTGTTGATCGTTATTTATATGAGGTTTGAAAAAAAATCAGCTGTTCAAACGTACGGCTGCCGTGTCGATTATAATGTAAATTCTTATGTATTTAAATTCTACTCTATTTCTGGATATCGGTGAATTATCATATATTGAAAGTTAAATATTTTACTTTGTCTCGACATTTACTGTTGCTATAATAGCCTAGTTACAACACGTTATTGAAAATATTTATGAATATTTTATTTAATTTTAATGAATTTATTATTATAAAAATATTCTGTTTTAAACATTTGTTAGACTTTTTATAATACTTACAAAAATGTGCACATAATATACACAAAATAATATTTTAATTTAAATGGAAACAAAGATAATTTTAATTCCGCAGTCCTTTGATGAAACTATAAGTAACGCAGCGTTGAGTTCCGCCACTCTACATGCAATGCCAATGCAATAAGCGGAGTGTCTTAACACTACGCTCCTCCTATTTACCCTGCTACATGTGGGACAAAGCGCGAAGCTAAAAAAATGTTTTATCAAATTTCCACCATTCCAGATTACAACATTTGATTGATGTTGTAATCTGGATATGAATGCTGGAAAATTGGTTATCTTCTCTACAGCTTTTCAACCTTTTTATGACAGATTCCATTAACCAAACGCCTCTTAATAACCCATATCAATTATATTATCGAAAACGTCGATTGATAATTGAATTACTTTTGCTTTTATTCTTCTATATGTATACTTTTAGTTTCTATTCATTTTTAATGAAAACCTAATAATATGTGGTAGCACAGCGGTATAGCGTTTGATTGTAAATGTGACGGTTGTAGGTTCAATCCTTGTTCGGGGGAATGAATTTATTTCATATCCTCGCTATGTAAACAAGACAAATCGTGGTTTTAAATTCCGCCACTCAATACACAATGTATGAGAAATTGGGTGGAAAGTGTAGGCAAAAAGGGGTGTTTTAATAGATTTAATGATTAATGATTTATAAATAGATATGTTATAGAGGCCAGCCGTGGCGCAGGGGCACAAAGTGTGCCTGTAAAACCGACTGGTTGTGGGTTCGATCCCCACTCAAGGAGATGAAATATTTACTTAAATTTATATTTCCATTTCTTCGCTCTGGTGTCGAGGACAAGCGCGGCGTTAAGTTCTGCCACTCAACACGCAATGTTTCCAGAATTCGGCAGAAAGTGGGGAACGGAGTGTCTTAACACTAGGTTCCCTCTGCCTACCCTGCAGTATGCGGGATACAGCGTGAAGCTGATAAAAAAATACGTTTTTAATATGGAAAAAATAATATATATATGTATAGTAGCGGATGTATTTCGATCAGCTTATATGAATATGCAGACATAAATTTCATATGCCAAACATTAGTATTCAAATATACAAAATAATAATAAAAATTAAAAATAATAAAAGATATAAAATAAAAGAGGCAATACTAATAATCATTATCATAATAATTTAACTTTAAGTTGTATCCCGTACATAGCATCGTAGACAGAGGGAACTTGAGTGTTAAGACACTCTGTCTCCATTAAGACACGTCCATTTCCCACTTCCCACATAATTCTGGAGGCATTGCGTGATGGATGGAGGAATTCAACGCTGTGCATTGCCTCGTTGCCAGCCAAGCAAACTAAAAAATATATATATATTTCCTCGAGTGGAAATCGAATCCAGGACGGCCTCATACTCATTACCAACAATTGCTAGGTCTTTATCGGCTTTTGGATATCCCCAATTTTTTCTATCTATATTTGTTGCCATTTTCATAAGAATATATTTTTTTTTGTGGCCAGTCATGGCGAAGTGGCACGAAGTGTGACTATAAAACCGACTGGTTGCGGGTTCGATCCCCACTCGAGGAGATAAAATATTTACTTAAATGTATATTAACATTTCTTCGCTCTGGTGTCGACGCTAAGCGCGGTGTTGAATTCTGCCACTCAACACGCAATGCCTCCAGAATTCGGCAGAAAGTGGGGAACGGAGTGTCTCAACACTAGGTTCCCTCTGCCTACCCTGCTGTGTGCGGGATACAGCGTGAAGCTGATTTTAATATTTTTTATAGTAACAACATTAAATTATATACATATGTCAAAACATACCTACATATTATATCAAATTAAATAATTCATTTAAAATTCTAATCTTATCTACATAGTTATAATGTATGCGCGTGTACAAGAACATTTTTATTACAGGTAGAATATTTGAGGAAATCTCGCTAGTTTTTATACTACAACGCGAATCGTGTATAAAAACTGAATATAAATAATATTTTATTAACGTTATAATTATGGTACATTAAAAATATGGTGGTTATGACGCAGTTGGGTAAAGGTAATGGTGAACTGATTTTTAGGGTTCCGTACATTAAATGGAAATAACGGCACTCTTGTATTACTTGGCTGTTTGTATGTCAAGATCATTTATTTCGAGATCACGTTTAGGTATCACGCCGAAATTAATATCGAATATCAAAAAACCAACCAAGCATTTTTATAGTGCTTTTATCGTATTTTGTAAAGAATTCGTCGCGTAATCAAAAAATCCTATAAGATACTTACCAGGGATCTACAGCTGATATTCGAATATTTATTTCAATTTTTGAAGTATCTTTAGGCCAGTCGTGGTGCTGGGGCACAAAGTAGGCACACTTTGTGAACCAACGCTAACTGGTTGTGAGTTCGGTCCCCATTCGAGGTAATGAAATATTTATTTAAATTTATATTTTCGTTTCTTCGCTCTTGTGACGAGGCAAAGTGCGGCGTTGAGTTCCGTTCGAGTAAGGAACACAGGTTCCCTCTGTCTACTCTGCTGTTTGCGGGATACTGCGTGAGCTGATTTTAAGTATCTTTAGAGAAAACTGGTTATTATTTTAGTGTATAGATAATATACCTTCTATATAATTTATGTAGGTATTATATTTCTAGTGTTTTAGGGTTTAATATGAATTATATTTTGGCTACTGTTGATAGGTATAATTACACCCACCTATCCTGGCTCACTATAAAGTAACTCTATAATATATATTTTTTAATGATAATGTGTATAATAATTAGCTTAACGCTATATCCCGCATAGTATACCTAGCAGGTTAAGCAGAGAGAGTGTTTCACTTCATTTTCCGACCAGACTAACGAAATGTATGTATTAAATATTTCATCTCTTCGAGTGGGAATCAAACCCATACACGTCACACGCTTGTAACCCTGCGCCACGACTGGCCTCGAATAGAATCCAGTGATTCTTGTGTATTTATTTATTAAAAATAGGTTTAAATAAATAGATCTTTTTTATAACATAAATACAGCCAATATTAGGTGATAAAAATTTACGTATTTATTATAACATATGACTGTTTTATCTTGTATATACTATTTATAATGACTGTTTTTATAATTTTTAATAATGTTTATGTAATTTATATGTAAATTTCGATATGGGGACTTAGAACTTAGGTAGCACTTAACAGACGCAACAAAAGTGACCGCAATATATTTAATTAGTTATTTTTAGTATAATAAATAAATATATTTTATTGCACATTAAAAAAAACAAAACAATTTACAAATTTAAAAATAATAATAAAAAAAGTACAACAAGGCGACTTTATCGCTTAGCGGATCTTGGAATTGTATAAAAAAGTGGGCGGTGCATAAAATTGAAAATTTATATAATAAGTATATATATATATATATATACATTAATGTTACATACGCATAAATATACATATAAATTTATATTTTTATATACTACATACACACATAAAATAGGAGAACACCTTATATTATAATAATATATAAATAAATAAAGAAACCAATTTAGTGAGGAAATAATGTTATATATTTAAGTAATGACTTTTGAGCATTTTCTTAAAAATATATAGGCTTTTGGCACGTCTGATGTCGATAGGTAAAGATTTCCATAGACGAGCAGCTTTAATAATATGTTTATGTAATATGTATGTAAATCTCGATATGGAGACTTAGAACTAGGGGTCGCAATATCGGACCATTCAAGCAAAACCGGGATTTTCGATATCGACTTCAGAAAAATCCCGGGATCCCGGTTTTTTCGATATTTCAGATATTTTAGTTTTTTGTACCAAAATTAGTAATTTTTCAAGTCTCTTCTTATTTTTAGGGTTAAGTTAGGGAGGTCTTTTTAGGGAAGTAGTAAATTAAATTATATTTACTAAATAAAACAATTTTTAATTATAATAAACAGTTTAATAATAAATCACTTTAGTAATAATATTTATCAAATATACTATAAAAAAAATATATAATAATTTGCTACGAAAAATATCTTATAGGCTTATTATTTAACAACATATATTTTGCAGCGTTTTTGCAGCGATGGGCGGAATTTTACAAGGAGATGTATGAATGTGATGACGCCTCAGTCTCAAGTAGCAACGAAACGCTGAGTCTTGATGTAGCTGATGGCGAAATCAGTGTAAAAGAAGTTGAGTTACTGCCGAGATGATCAAATATGGTGGGCCACGCGTCTTGGACTTGTTCTGGTTTTTGTGCTATTTATGCTATGCCTTTGTATAAAGGCAAAGGTTCACAGATAAACTGCACAAGCCATAGGGCTATCAGATTAGCTTAGATTGTAAAGTTTATACTAAAGTTTTAGCGAGAAGAATGCAAGAGAGATCTGAAAGGCTGTTGTGGGAGGCCCAAGGAGGCTTTAGACCTGGAAGAGGGTGTATGGAGCAGATTTTTTCCCTCTGCATGATCTCGGAAAAATTTTTGGCCGAGAACTAAAAAGTTTTCTGTGTTTTTGTGGACTTGGAAAATGTGTTTGACAGAGCGAAATTATGGGAGATACTACTCCGGTACAATGTGAGCAGACCTTTGTTGCAGGCTGTAAAGTCTCTTTACAGAGATCACCCAGCCTGCGTGCCAGTAGGAGCTGGCATGTCGCCCTGGTTTGACATCCGATCGGGTGTTAAACGAGATTGCGCCATGTCAGCTTGGTTGTTCAATTTGTATTTGAATAGCTGCCTCCAAGGAGTGAAGCAAAGTGAAATGGGAATGAAAGTAGGTGACCTGAATGTGAATTGCCTGTTGATGATGCAATATGCAGTGCATATTGCATCATCAGAATGCGAGTTGCAGGCATTGGTCACCACTCTGAAAGAAAGGTGTGAATATAATGGTCTAAGCCTCAATGCGAATAAGACAAAGATTCTAATTTTTGAAAGAGATGAAGAAAGGACGGAATGCAAGATCAGTGTAAATGGAAAGATATTAGAACAAGTGAATGAAGTGGTGTACTTGGGAAGTATGTTCAGTAGAGATGAAAGATGCGAGAGAGAGAAAGACGGTAACAAGGTTAACGGACCCTTAGTTGCATGATGGCGAAACGTCAGCACAACTGCGCATTTGGCCGTACACAATGTCGACCGACTCTGTTATACGGCAGCGAAACGTGGGTATTACAGAAGAAGAATTAAAGAAAGATGAATGCCATGGAGATGCGATCTCTTCGTAGGATATGCGGAGTCAGCTTAGCGGAACGAATCCCCAATTAAAAGGTACACAGAATGGCAGGTACTAGCGAGGATGTCACGGTGAGAATAAAGAAGAACGTGCTCAGCTGATTTGAGCGCGTCGAACGAATGAGTGATGAATAGCAAAAAATATTTATGATGGAAAAGTGAGCGGTAAGAGAGGTAGGAGGAGATCTCGGTTGACCTTCGAAAACAGTATCAAAGATACTGGAGGAAGGTCACGTAAAAAGCATGAGGACCCCCAGGGCATGTATAAAGAGATTCATGACAATGGACGAGGCGAAAGAGGTATGTAGAGACCGTATCGTTTGGCGCTCCGTTCTGACTACCCCGCTAGGGATAAAGCGTGAAGTTAGTTATAACATATATATCATATTAATCAATATTAACGAAAAACAATAATGACATCTGGAACATCGACGGGCAAGAAAAGCGTGCAACAACGACGTGCAACAAAAACACGCAACAACGACGCCCAATGAGAAAATACGGTATTCGTACGTTCCTTGGTCGGGTCGGTCAAACTCGGTTAATGTCGTAAAATTCCAAATTTTGAGGAAAACTCATCGCTTACTTTTGCCGATGTATGTTATGTACCATTGTATACTTTAAATAAGCCTGAGTTCAATAGCAGGCATGTTTTAATTCCAATAACTAACTTTTAACTTTCTAAAATCCGAAAATATCGAAAATCCCGGTTTCTTGTAAAATTAAAACCGGGATTTTAAAGACCTATATTTGGTCCGATATCCCGGGATTTTTGAATCCCGGGATCCCGGATTGCGACCCCTACTTAGAACTGAGGTAAATAAATAAGAAATAATAATTTCTTACTTAGTTTGTTTTCTGAAAATTTGAATATAATAAGTTTGTTCACTGAATGTTTAAGTTTAGAATTTTTACATAAACGAAACATCCATAGACGTCGTGGTTGGAGACACGGGATTGGAACTGTAAACATGACGGTTATGGGTTCGATTCCCACTCGAAGGAATGAAATATTTAATATTTTCATTTTCTCGTTCTCGAAACGAGTTAAAGCGCGGCATCAGCTCCTCCACTCAACACGCAATGCCTCAAGGAATCGGCGGAAAGTGAACGGAAGTTTCTTAATAGAGAACAGAGTATTTCAACACTAGGTTAAAAGTCATAAATATAAAATTTGTAAACAGACAAAGGAAAAATCTTTCATAAAGACATATTTACGACTAGCGGCTCGCCCACGGCTTCGCCCGCTTAAAATACATGATTATTGATTTAATAAGCAGAATTGATTGACAACTATAATGACTTCTAATATGATTTTTTTACGACATTATCGTCAAAGAACTTTTGATTGTTTTAAATAAAAAAATACGACCATTGTTGATATTTAATATTTATAAAATATACATAAAGTTAATTATTTATTACACGTATATATTTTTGGAACTTTATGTTCTTTTTACCTATATAATATACTCTGTTAAATGTGCTGATGTCAGTGAATAATTTAATTTACTCATTCAGAAACAACCTTAAATGTTAAATTATTGATTTGAAGGATTCATAATATTCTTTGTAAAATAACTGTAATAATTGCATATTAACTCCTGTACAGTTTTTAAATTAGTTACATATATTATATGAACAAACCAACCAAAAAAACTTTGTATTTACTTGATATTTCTTTCAAGATCGTTCTTTATCTCCGTGTTGAATTAATTATAACTTTTGTTTCAAATGACGATAACTTTTTTTTTAATGAACTGATTTTGATGAACTAAACTTTAGTATTTAAGTTGAGTTAAAACAAAGCAATTGGTGATATTTTCAAGTAAATCGGTTCAGTACTTTCAGAGAAAAATGCGGACAAAAATATGTCGACAGACAGACAGACAGACAAGAAATTCAAAAAAAATCTTTTTGCTTTCTATTATTATTTTTAAGTGTCCTTCTATCCATTTCAGTCAAAATTTCTAAATGTACAGACAAAATATTTTTACTGTCTTATTATATATAGAGATAAGCGTTTAAAGTATTTCTAGTTTTAAGTCTTAAGTCTTAAGTTTTAAGTCTAGTCTACATATAAGTTTGGCAATCAAAAATCGTAGAATATACTTATTGTACTAGTTTCCGGTAAATTTTAAAGAGCTAAAGTTATTTAAAAATACATTTCGTTTCTCATTGTAACTAAAGGAAACTCTATCATACACAAACAGAAGGAAATGTAAAGAAAACATCAAATAAACCATAGCTAGCAGTGGTTTGTTCTATAAATAAACACGTATGTTGTTGGTTCTAAAAGCAAAGTTAAATTGTGGAACTAATCCTTTCATTGTCTTCTAATTAAGAGGCGGTTGTGACAAACACTTTTCTGAAACAATGTCTTTTATTATCTTGTCTTGTATTTTTTTTCTTGCTTTACCGGATGTGAATAAAATTTATTAGACTTACAAAAAAAATGCTTCACGCTCCATCCCGTATGCAGTAGGCAAAAGGAACCATAGTGGAAATGAAAAGTAAGAAAGGTAGGCAAGGATAGCGTTGATTTACTCTGTTCCTCGCTTCCAAGTAATCTTTGAAACATTGCGTGTTGAGTGGCGGAATTCAACGCTGCGTTTTGTCTTGTATACTATAGTCTATTAAAATATACACTCACCTGGTTATATCAGGGCAAGCAGAGAGAGATATACCTATAAATATACTCCATGTATTCCACTTAACGCCATTTTGTTCGCGCTATTATTCTGCGCATTAAATTGCCGAACCCAACGCTGAACTTTGTATGACTGTGGCTGTGTGTGTATGTGTGTGAAACACATTAAGAAAAATTTCCCAATAAAAGCGTATTGCTAATGTTATTATTTTGATTCCATTCCATTCCATTTGTAAACGTAAAAAATCCTCAGCAAAATTCGAAGCTATAACCACCGCACACTAAGTCGGACACTTTCCATCAATACGACAGTGACATCTATAGATATTATAAAAAGTAAATGATAAACAGTACATATATAAAGTAAAGATTTTATTAAGCAATGTATTTATCTGAATACTAAATTGGATGAAAGATAAGGCGAAATAAGCTTAAGTTATAACTTAATAGCTCTGATATGTATTTTAGAGATAAGAGTTTATTGGTTATCGTTGCACAGTTGTGACAAGTATGAATGAACATTATAATTATGGATTCAATTATATATTCAGAGGAACTTATTTTTATATTTTCATTTATTAGCATTTTTTGAACATATAACAGTCTAGTAAGTAGTAATTTAGTGTTAAAACCTTCCGTTCCCCCCACTTTCCTCCCAACAACTGGGAAGTTGCGTGTTGAGGCTCGAAACTCAACGCCGTGTTTTGTCGTCGGAGTGGCAAAATGTAAGCCGTGTTTATAGCTAGACGGTATCCCACTGCACGACGATGGCCTTATTTAAGGATTCAGGCCTCGATCTATAACATTTATACCTGTTAAAACATAGCGAGGCTGAGTGATGTATTTTATTGATGAATTATTTCTTTTATTGGTTCAAAACTAGAAAATAGAGAGACATCACTATTTGCCCCTGCTTCAGCAAATTCTGTACGTATGGCTTAGTGGTCGGAGTACTTGGACGGTTTCCAAGAGGCACGGGTTCAAATCTTGCTATGTTTATAATTTTATACGTTTTCTAAATAACAAATTTTTCTTTCGTAAGTTTGGAACACTTACAAAATGCTAAAAATTATTCATACGTCGATAAGGCAATGCTAATAAATATTAATTAATTTTGTCTTTAAGCATATATTTTTGTCTTGTAATACATAATTAGGTGCTTGCTTTATAATACCTTTTTTAAAGTTGTCCAAACCATATATATAGAGGAGCCAAAAATATTTAATTCGGTTATTATTTCATAACAGTATCTGAGACCAGTCGTGGCGCAGGGGCACAAAGTGTGACTGTAAAATCGACTGGTTGTGGGTTCGAGCCCCACTCGAGGAGGAAAATATTTATTTAAAATTATATTTCCATTTCTTCACTCTGCTCTCGAGGTAAAGCGCGGCGTTGAGTTCCGCCACTCAACACGCAATGCCCTCAGAATTCAGCGGATAGTGGGGAACAGAGTGTTTTAACACTAGGTTCCCTCTGCCTACCCTGCTGTCTACGGGATACAGCGTGAAGCTGATTTCAATTTATTTCATGATTTATTTGATACTATTCCATTCCACAGGAAACAAATATCCCTAAAAATTGTAACTTTATGTATACAAAATTTAATACTTTGAACTAACCAGGAATAGAGTTAATTTTTACATGACAGAAATAGAAGCAAAAGGTACAACAGTGAAATCTACAGTTTATTCTATATTAGATCTTGGCCTGTTTAGTCTATCATCAATTTATTTCTAGAATGTATTTTGAAGGCGTCGTATAGGGCCCGGGTTTGGCCTCATATGGAGTACTGGTGTCGTCTATGGACTGGTGCAACCCAGTAACAGCTTGATCCAATTGATAGCATACAACGTCGAGCCGTTTGAATCATTGGGGATCCAATGATCTGTGAAAGGCTTGATACATTACATGATACATTGGCTTTGCGTACAGATGTCTCCACCCTGTGCGTTCTCTACCGTATTTACCATGGGGAGTGTTCTGGAGAACTGTTTGACCTGTTACCTGCCGCCAAATTCTCTAATCATCTGGATACGTGGCACTCCACTACTGTGCGTTCGTAAGAATTTCTTTCCACGCGTCACGCAACTGAAAATTGCTCTTCCTGCGGCAGTGTTTCCAGGTCCATACGACCTGGGTACATTCAAAAAGCGCGTCTATGTCCACCTTAAAGGCCAGCAACGCACCTGTAGCTCCTCTGGTGTTACACGGAGTCATGAGCGGCGGTGATCACTTACCTTCAGGTGACCCGTAAGCTTGTTCGTCTTGTCTTTTTCCATAAAAAAAGGAAGCAAAGTAGTTGTTAGAAAAGCACTGATGACATTTTTTTAATAACGTTAAAGATAGTTACAAAAAAGTTGTATTGCAGAAAATAAAATAACTTTCATTATTTCAAGCGAAATAAATGTACGGCTATAACGTTAGTCACGGGTCGTCGATTTTTGTGGATTTACTCGGTTCCATTGCATTTTTGTTTGTCGGCAATTTAGTTTGTCTCTCTGTATACTGGATTTTTCGTCTCATACAAACTTTGAAATAGTTTTTTTAAAGATATCTAATTCTATTTCAAGATTAATTTTTAATTTATCTAGTGAATTCATAGATTTATCAATGTAAGTTGAGAAACATAAACATATATAAATGTAGATAGATTTTTAATTAATGAATTTTGAAAGACCGGCAAGTTTTAAGATTCGTACCGTATTCGTATAAGATAATGGTATCAGTTGTAATTTCAATTAATAAAATTGAAAATTGTATAATTTATCATGTAAATCGTTAACATATTTGGAGCAAATTAAAAGAAAATAAAAAAGTTGCACTTATTCACCAATTACCAGTAATGGCGCAGGGGCACAAGCGTGTGACTGTAACCGGGACAGGTTGTGAGTTCGATTCCCGCTCGAGAATTTGAAATATTTATTATATTCCGCCTTGCCCGTATTTGAAAGAAAAAGCATGAGAACGAAAGCGAAATTAACCAGCATTCGCTCGCTGTACCGACAAAGGAAATAAGATCTTTAAAGTACGTAATTTTTTCAACCCTACACCCCTCGCGAGGAGACTTTTCATACATGATATTATACTTTATATTTATAACTTTATATATAGTTGAAATTGTTAAAATTATATTAATATGAGGCCAGTCGGGGCGCTGGGGCACAAAGTGTGACTGTAAAACCGACTGGTTGTGGGTTCGACCCCCACTCGAGGAGATGAAATATTTACTTAAATTTATATTTCCATTACTTCGCTCTGGTGTCGAGGACAAGCGCGGCGTTGAGTTCTGCCACTTAACACGCAATGCCTCCAGAATTCGGCAGAAAGTGGGGAACGGAGTGTCTTACACTAGGTTCCCTCTGCTTACCCTGCAGTGTGCGGGATACAGCGTGAAGCTGATTTATTATATTAATATACATAAAGTGCTAAGAACACGTAATAAAAGATATATATAAAATACAGTCATATCTCTACACTGAACGACTCAATGAATGCGACGTTCATACGAGGAAAATGGAATATGCGTTCACGTTAAACTTTGAATTTAATAATATTATATTGAGTTTAAACCTTATGTGTGATATTTGTTAGATATTAGAAGAATTTTATATATATATATATATATATATATATATATATATATATATATATATATATATATATATATATATATATATATATATATACATATATTTTCAATGAAAAAGTTCAATGACATTATGATACAATGAATTTTTTTAAGACACTGCTGTCAAATTTTTTCAATTTTTACGCGACGAATATAATAAAAATTTGCTTATTTCTGTCTGGGAATCGAATGTCTAGTCATCGTATGTTGATTATTATATTTTTAAACATTTATTGTTATTATAATTTTTGTTTCCTATTATGCCACAGCGATAGTATTGTTATTCCACACGAAAATTCTATCTAAGTAAATAATACTTTACAAAATCTCTCTACAAAAGGATCATTTGAACAAAGCCCTCACTTATTTGAGTATGAAACGGTACAGAGCAAATAACAAACGTCATTAGGAGTTGTTTAACTTATTATTTACTCTGGAGACAGATCTCGTTTCGAAATAAGAACTTTTATAGTAAAGTTTATTAAATAATGAAAGTTTAAATTTGAAAAAAAGAGATACTTATAATATAACATTTTACAGTGTTACAGTGAAATGAAACATTTAATACAGTAATGTGGAAAGATCTTACAGTAGCTATACTTGTACTTAGTTCATTCTTTCCAGACATTTCATGGCGTCCGGATTCCAGACATTTAATGGCGGAACTCAATACTGAACTAGAATAATAATAATAATAATTTATTGCACTAAAAAACGAAAAAAACAATATAATAACAGTTACTAATATTTACAAAAAAGACAATAAATAGTGCAATGGCGGCCTTATCACTAAAAGTGATTTCTTACAGGCAACCATTTGAAAGAATTTATTACATAGAAGATAGCAGAAAGGTGCAAAGAGTAATAATTGTTTTATTTTTAGCTATGTTTTATTTATTTCTCTAACTGATTATATGAGGTGATTTAGAAAACCCGCGCAAATTTAGAAAAACCGACCAGGTCGGTTTCCAGGAGGCGCGGGTTCGAGTCCCGCTTTGTTCAAAAATTTTATACGTTTTCTAAATCAGTATTTTTCTTTCCTAAGT
Organism: Heliconius himera; assembly: GCA_021202915.1. Lineage (NCBI taxonomy): Eukaryota > Metazoa > Arthropoda > Insecta > Lepidoptera > Nymphalidae > Heliconius > Heliconius himera. Next base: position 830,845 of record JAJHJA010000455.1, on the reverse strand, counting down.
GTGGAATAACACTTTGTAATCAGCCTATCGCCGTCCACTGCTGGACGTAGGCCTTCCTCATCGAGCGCCGACCATCCCGGTCTTCGGCTTCTCGCACCCATCCGATGTCAGCCACCTTCTTTAAAAATAACACTTTAAAAATGTTTAAAAAATTGATTATATGAGCGTTTACATTTTACAATCACACAATGTCGCACTGTTTCTCGATGGTCTCCCTTTTTATTTATAATTAAAAATTGCAAATTGAATTAATTTCTTATATAAATCTTTCCATTCATATAAACCTTTTCTATTACATATAAAAATAGAAACAATAAAACACAAGAATTTTATATTTTACTGTCCTAGAAAAGGGAGTGGTAGCAAAAGAAGTTATTCTTCACTCATCAAAATTAAATCAAAAACATGTTTTTGCCCAAAAAATTGAAATACGTTGTAGCTATTTTGAAATTTTACAATGTTGACCAGCAGATATAGTACAAAGGCGATCTTATCACTATTAAGTTATCTCTTAACTGAAGGCCAGTCGTGGCGCAGGGTCACAAGTGTATGACTAATCTCTACTGGTTGTGGATTCAATCCCCACTCGAGGAAATGGAATATTTATTTAAATTTATATTTTCATTTCTTCGCTCTAGCGTCGAGGCAAAGAACGGCGTTGTTTTCCGCCACCAGACACGGAAATTCTCCAGAATTCGGCGGAAAATGGCGAACAGAGTGCTTTACACTAGGTTCCCTACCGCCTTCTGTCTTCCCTGCTGAGTGCGGAACGCAGCGTGAGGCTGATTCAAACAACGGGACAAGTCTTAATACCGGAAGCATTAAAGAGGATGAAAGAGGGAGAGATTACTGTGCATTCCTAAACGAAATGGGATTTCACCTTCTAAATAATGGAGACACACCAACATTCGAAACATTTAGAAATGGTAGGATGTATACGAGTATTATAGATGTTACTGCGTGCAGTCAGCAATTGCTGGGAAAAATATACGACTGGGAGGTGAATAGAAGTCTTATAACATCAGACCACAATGCAATTACCTTCACCCTGCGACTAGGGAGACCACTAGAATCTGCGACACTACCAACAACGCGAAGGTACTTTACGAAAAAGGCAAAATGGTTTGACTTCTCGGCACTTTTTAAAATTCAGTTGGAGGATAGAGTGATAACTTTAGATTTCATAAGGGATGTGAAAACACCAGCCGAACTAGATACTCTAATAACATCATACACGGATGCTATACACGATGCATGCGTGGAAACCATCCCAAAACTCAAAGCCAAGGTAGGGAACCCAATACCTTCATGGTGGTCATCCGAGCTAGAGGCCCTCAAAGCAGATGCTCTAAGGAAAAAGAGACGTATCAAGAATGCAGCTCCCTCAAGAAGGAATCTTGTAATAGAGGAATATATGCAAGCCAAAGTGATATATGCAGAAGAAGTGACAAGAAAGAGCACGCAGGGATGGAAGGACTTCTGCACGTCTCAGGATAAAGAAAGTATGTGGGATAAGATTTACAGAGTAATAAGAAACACTTCCAGGCGCCAAGAAGACCTTCTACTTAAGAATCAAAAAGGTCTCACCCTAACTCCACAAAAGTCAGCAGAACTACTAGCAGAAACATTCTACCCTGACGACAATGTGTTGATGGATCAGCCTAATCACATGCGAATCCGAGAGCTGGCAAATGACGGCGTATTTGAAGGAAACATCGATGACTCCCGTTCGCAATGGAAGAGCTAGAGACGATATTAAATACCCAGAATCCGAAAAAAGCCCCTGGTCCCAACGGTTTAACGGCGGATATATGTGTTGCAGCAATCCGTTGCAACAGGGAGGTGTTTCTGGCGTTAGCAAATAAATGCCTTACGCTAACGCATTTCCCTACGCAATGGAAAGTAGCTCACGTCGTCATTCTGAGAAAGCCGGGAAAAGACGATTACAGTATTCCCAAATCACTAAGACCTATAGGCCTTCTTCCTGTGCTTGGAAAGCTTGTTGAAAAGCTCCTGATAACACGTATACAATGGCATATTCTGCCCACACTAAATCCCAATCAATACGGATTTATGCCACAGCGAAGCACCGAGGACGCTTTGTACAAGCTGGTAGGACATTTACAACAACAAGTCGACAACAAAAAGATAGTAATATTGGTCTCATTAGACATAGAAGGCGCCTTTGACAATGCGTGGTGGCCTACCCTTAAATTGGCCCTAAGAGAGAAAAAGTGCCCCCGTAACCTGTACGCTATGGTCTGCTCTTACTTGACTAACAGGAGAGTAGCGGTCAATTATGCCGGAACAGTATCCGAAAAGATCACGACAAAAGGATGTGTTCAAGGTTCAATCGGAGAACCCACCTTTTGGAATATCATATTGGATTCACTGCTACAAAAACTGAACTGTGATAGAGTGTACTGCCAGGCCTTTGCTGATGATGTTGCTTTAGTTTTTGCAGATCATTCGACGCACAACTTAGAACAAATGATTAATTCCACTCTGGAGACAGTCGTAGAGTGGGGAAACCGAAATAAGCTAAACTTCGCAGCGCATAAGACTAATGCTATGTTGCTGACGAGGAAGACTAAGTATGATCCCCTTCGTTTATGCATGTCAGGTACCACAATCGAACTGGTCAAGGAGATAAAAATTCTAGGGCTAGTAATCGATCATAGGCTCTCTTTTAAATCGCACGTGTCTGCACAAATAAAAAAAGCAGCAAATATCTATAAACAGCTGGCGTACGCAGCGAAGGTGTACTGGGGCCTAAATTCTGAAGTGACAAGAACCATCTACGTGGCGGTTGTGGAACCTATAATCATGTACGCTGCAAGTGCCTGGTCTAGGTCAACAGACATGCAAGCGATTCAAGATCAGCTTAACGCGCTCCAGAGAGGTTTTGCTCAAAAAATCTGCAAAGCGTACAGGACGGTGTCTTTTGTATCCGCGCTTTCGCTCTCTGGTCTATTGCCACTAGATATAAGAATAAAAGAGAATGCGAGCCTCTACAAAGTAAAAAGGGGGTTGTGTAAAAATTACCTTCCATCTGGAAAGGAGCTCGAGGTCGAAGAGACCTACCTAAGCAAGCCACACCCGTCAACACAAATAGCTATTGAATTTGAATTGCTGGAGGATTTGAATCCCAATACCATCGAATTACATCATATTGAGGGCGCCCAGATTTTTACTGACGGTAGTAAAATCAAAGGAAAAGTGGGAGCAGCCCTATCACGATGGGATGAAGGAAAGGAGACCGGTTATGAAAAATTCAGTCTGCATCCAAACTGCACGGTCTTCCAATCCGAACTGTACGCACTAGACAGGGCGATACGAAACGTGGCAGACAGCAACGACTCAATAGTTAATATTTTAAGCGATTCCAGATCGACACTGGAACTATTAAGAAATCCTAATTCAGGCCACCCCCTAGCAAAGACAATAAGAGAAAGCGTGAGGAAGATCAAAGCACAGGGGCGAGAAATCAGATTGTTCTGGCTCAAGGCACACGTGGGTATTGTTGGAAACGAACGTGCCGACGAACTAGCAAAAGCAGCGGCACTCGCAGGTTCTGATCAGGATTATGACAAAATTCCATTGTCATATGTTAAAGAAATGATTAGAAAAGAATCTGTCCGCATATGGCAGGACAGATATGAAACATCCCAGACAGGAGCAGTTACAAAGAAATTCCTCCCAGATGTAGAAGTAGCATACAGAATAACGAGAACGACGGTGTTTGCACCGTTTCACGTCCAGATGCTAACGGGACATGGTGGCATTGCAGAATATCTGTATCGGTTTAAGCTGAAAAATTCTCCGAGTTGTGAATGCGATCTAGAAACATCTGAATCCGTAACGCACATTTTCTTCGAATGCCCAAGATTTGCTGCTTACCGCTTCGATCTCCAAACGCATATCGAGATAGACCTGACTGAAGCCAATCTTCCAAGCATTATGGTAAATTCTATCTTTCGGAAGGCTCTCCTCGACTATGCCGTGAAGGCTTTTAGTATCGCATGTCGCCGAAACAGCACCAGACACACAGGAGATTCGCATAGTATATCAACACCAATAGCACAAACAAGCACAAACACACACATAGGCCAACAAATATCAAACATACACCCGCAACATACAAATATAGACACTGCACTCCAGCTACTACAACACGCCCAAAGGAGTAAGCCAGGATTAAGAATAATAAGTGTGGCTCTCTACATGGATGAAAACACTGAAAGGTTGGGCATAAGCTTCTGCAAGCCTAGAAATCACAAATACATCGCGATTTCACCTGGTCTGGCTAGTCTGTTGAATGGTAGCACTAAGAAAATCGCAGTAAGACGCAAAATCTATGATGCGTTACCCACGAGGATGGTTGGTGACATTACATGTCGAGTAGTGAAATCGAAAAACAAATCGATAATACTGCTCGACTGGGGTGAAAGAACACCATTCGCGCGGGCTTGTGAGTTGCTCCATAAACTGAGTGAGACAACAGAACAAGGTCCACGAATAATAAGCATAGATGCCATGGTGGTTGAGTATAACAGGGGAGAAGTGGCAGACCGAGTGGGTGGCATAATGGCCTCCAAACAACATGAGGTCATAGTGTACGAGGACAGAGGTGAAGACCTCAGTTACCTTAAGCCTGCACACTCTAGCACCCAAGCAGATCATCCTCAAACACCCCTTTTAACCACCGAAAGTGGCTCAGAACGCCTTCAACGATTGACCGCAGAAGACAAAACCAAAAGTCCAGAGACAAAACACTCAGCTGCGAAGGCTATATGCAGAGGCTTTAGTGCAATTCTGGGAAACGTATTTGGCAGAAAGAAACTTCGTGCGGATGACAGACAGGCGGTAGCACTGGAGGAGTTCACAAGGAAATCGACTGAAGTTCCAGCGATAACATCCCGGCCAAAACCTACGAAGGATGCAAGGCGGCAATGGATATTGTACAACCACCAGACTTCTTACCAATTCGAGAGCACAAGGACCACTACAAGAACGCCATGCTGGAATTCCTTGCAGTTCTGAAAGCTACCAAACAAGTCAAGTTAAGAACGTGCAAGGAAATTATACTTGCTTTTCAAGGTGGATACTCAATTTTGGGAGTAAAACTTAAAGAGGCAGAGGGCGCGATTTATAATAGCGATAGCGGCCAAACCATCGCGGGAAGCATGAAAGGCAATTACATGGCAGCATACAATGCAACATCTGGATTTGTCGAGTTGAATGAAGAAGAGACCAGGAGAACTGGATACCTTAAATTCAACACGCCTGCCAATGATCCCATGGTGGTTACTGCAAAATGTACCAGGATTATGCTGGAGGAAAGAATGCTGGAAATGGCTCTACGCCTCGATAACACTCTGGAATCTACAGCATTTTCTACGTGGAAGGTGCCCAAGATGATATGGGTAAACGTGTTCCCGGGTGTGGTAAGACAACGTGGATAGTAAAACAATTTGACATTGCTGGGGATACAGTCGTAACAAGTACGACGGAAGCAGCTAATGAACTTCGAGAGAGGCTCTCGGAACGTATAGGGAACTTGGTTAAAAATAAAATCCGCACTATGTCTTCAATGCTGGTAAACGGAGCACGACGAGAATCAGACAAGTGTAACCGCTTGATAGTCGACGAAGCTTTAATGAACCACTTTGGAGCGATAGTGATGGCAGGAAGAATCTCCGGAGCCGAGGAAATTCTTTTAATTGGAGATGTAAATCAGCTACCCTATATAGACCGAGAGAATCTTTTCGAAATGATTTACCGTAAACCGCCACAACTTTTCATGAACCAAAACTTAGTGTGTACTCACAGAAGTCCCATGGACGTCGCCTACGCCCTGCGAGAGATATATCCTGGTATAGATACTCGTCTAAGAGGGTAGTACGGTCCCTTTCTATGAAGGATATCAAAATGACACCAGTACCGGGAGATCTAAAATACACACTGTATCTCACATTTACGCAGGAGGAGAAAGAATCTCTGATCGCGCAGGGATGGGGAGGAGAAACAGGCTCGAAGGTGCTGACAATTCATGAGTCTCAGGGTCTGACCAGCGCGACCGTTATAGTGGTTAACACTAAATCCATTAGGCTACAGCTGCATGATAGCGTTTCGCACGCCGTCGTAGCAATATCTCGGCACACCGACACCTGCACATACTATAGTGAAGGTAAAGATGACACGGTCAAAATGTTAATACGGAACGCGACGGAGGTAACGACAAAACGCATTGTGGAATATAATTTAAAGATGGCTTTGAAAGATAGGAACGCAGCGGTCACCTCTTCCACCATAGCGGTCATGCCATCACACTTATCCTAGTGCAAAATTCCTCACATCTCACATCAAATCAATTATCAATTATTATAAAATTTTAGCATGTACTTATTTATAGATATGTAATTTAATATATATTGTAATGTGAAAAATTGTTAAATATACATATATAGACATTCGCTTAACCTTAGATCTAAGTAAAATTTTGTAAAATAATGTAAAGTTAAAAATATAATTTTCCTATTATAGGTATTAATTGTATGTAAACGATAATGTAATTAACATATATGATAAGGAAATTAATACATTTAAAAAGGGACCAAGTGTATGTAGTGTTAAGAAATAAAAAAAAAAAATACCGTAACATATTTATAAAAGAAATAAATAATTTATATAAAGAGAAAGAAATTGTTAATATAATATCTCCTATTACAGGAACGTCTCAAGAGATGCTTGAGATGGATATTTGATACTGGATAAATCTTACCGTCGAGAAAATTATTATGAAATTTGAAATGTAGGTTATATTAGCTATATGCTGTATTCCGCATGTTATATGAATAAACATAAAGTTAACCACACACTAGGCTCCCTTTGCTTTCCCTACAATATGCGAAATACAGCGTAAAGATAAAATGTTTCAACAAAAGAAAGGGTAGACAGAACCTAGTGCTAATACACTCTGTTCTCCGAATTTTCCGAGGCATTGCGTGTTGCGTGTATGACAGAATTCAACGCCGGACTTTTACCTTCGCCAGGGCAAAGAAATTAAAATATTAATAAATAATAATTAATCCCCTCGAGTGGAGATCGTACCCACAACCATCGCGTTACAGTCACACCCTACTGCGCCACAACAGCCTTTAATAATAAAATAATTAATTTTGATTAATAATTATACACGATATAACATCATGATTTTTATACTAATTCATAGATTGTATTGACATATAGTCATCGATAATAATCTTTTGTTCTCTTATAATAATGGCACATACGATGACCTAATAATGTGGTAGTAACAGTTACTTCGTGATCGTGGTTAAGAATTTATAATTCTAGTTACAATAAAGAGTCTGTAAGGGTGCGAGTGCAAAACGCGTCGGTTGTGGGTTCGATTCTTACTCGAGGAAATAAAATAAAGCATTCAGTTTTGCTACTCAACAACAATAGCAACAACAATATGCTTTTCTTATAATAAGAAATTTTTGACGATTTTTGGTAAAACTTTTTATACTGAATGATGAGTTAGTGCTTAACGAATATTTATTCATATTAGAAATATTTGATGCTTATTTTTGGAAGATTAGAAAAAATATATATTTTTTAAAACTTTGGAGGATTTGAACCTGCATCTCTTAGTAGCGGCCACTAACGTATACGTTCTTGTCGTGTTATAGAATTACGATATAATTCTATTTTCCAAATGTATGAATTTAAATGTAAACTGTATGAGAAATAAATTTACGTAAGTTATATTCTTTTTTTAGACAAAGAAATAAAAAAAAACTCTTTTTAAAATAATCATAGATAACCGAAAGCTGATTGAAATATAGCAGTACTTTCTGGTCCAATTGGGCGGAAATTCTCTTATTTCAATATTGCCTTGATCAAATATTGTTTAAGCATATATTTCGATATGCCAAGTAATAACGGTACTTTTAATTTAAATCACGTAAGTTGTGATGATTATTCATTTGAAGAAAAATAAAAATCTCTTTTTCTTTTAAATATCATAAGCAAAAAAAATATAAGCGCGGCGTTGAGTTCTGCCCCTCAACACGCAATGCCTCCAGAATTCGGCAGAAAGTGGGGAACGGATTGTCTTAACACTAGGTTCCCTCTGCCTACCCTGCTGCGTGCGGGATACAGCGTGAAGCTAATTTAATTTATTTATTTATTTAAAAAAAAATATCCAAAATCCTAGACAGCCCGGAAGTTTATTGAAATATAAAGATACTCTCCAGCCCAATTGGGCGGAAATCCTCATAATTCAGAATTCAATATTGGCTTCGCACACAGCATGGTAGGCAGAGGGAACCTAGTGTTAAGACATTCCGTTCCCCACTTTCTGCCGAATTCTGGAGGCATTGCGTGTTGAGTGGCAGAACTCAACCCCGCGCTCAACCACGACACCAGAGCGAAGAAATGTAAATATAAATTTAAGTAAATATCATATCCTCGAGTGGGGATCGAACCCACAACCAGTCGGTTTTACAGACACACCTAGTGCCGTTGCGCCACGATTGGCCTCAAAATATTATAAATGTCGATGTGAAATAATAGCGGTAGTTTTCATCGCAGCCATGACATTCATTTCTTGGCAAGTACGCCAGAAACCATCATCTCTATCGTAAACACTAACGCGACTTTTATTGTTCTTCTTCAAAACGGAATAGTTATTTATGCGGAGATTGTTTGTTATATGGGGCTTGAGGCTAGTAGATTGAAATTTACTAACAAAATTGATTGATTTCGAATGAATATTGATTTTGATTGTGAAAGTTTGTACTCATATAGACTCTGCTGTTACTACTACTCTACGTCTATCTATATAAATAAACACGATAAAAGATATAGATATAAGATAAATAATTAAAAATAAATCAGCTTCACGCTGTATTCCGTACACAGCATGGTAGGCAACCTAATGGGGAACCTAATTTTAAGACACTTCTTTTACCATTTTCCGCCGAATTCTGGAGTCATTGCGTGTTGCATGTCGCGCTTTGCCTCGACAGCAGAGCAAAGAAATTAAATATAATTTTAAATAAATATTTCATTTCCTCGATTGGGGATCGAACCTACAACTAGTCATGATTTGAGTTGACTGGCCATAAATAAAATAGAAAAAATTATATTACTTTTAATTGGACTGAACTAGACAGTAGGTAATGCCATAAAATTCAATAAATATTATCAAATTATGAAGATATATAATTTAGCTAACCAAATAGCAATAATTAAGCATATAAGAGGCCAATAGTGGCTGGGGGGCACAAACGTGCGACTGTAAAGGAGACCGAAAGTTGTGGGTTCGATTCTCACTAGAGAAAATAAAATATTTAATATTTTCAGTGCCCTGCTCTAAAAATGAAACAAAACGCGGAGTTGACTTTCGCTTAATAAGAACGAAATGAATCGGAAGTATATTATTGATAATATTATAATCTTAGAAAACATATAAATTATATTAAAACATACCCAAAAAGGGCTACTTATACAACGTCGTTGAATCCATATTGAAGTAATACGAGTATCCGTTAACAAAGAAACTGAAGTAAAAGTAGGAATTAGTTTGGCTTCGGGCCTTATTGCATTCCTGTTCTATCCCATATCAGGATGATTCTTCGTATTATTTGGAAATAAGGGTTATTTTATAAGTCAAGATTTAAGTAAGGTATACTTTATTTAATTACTTGGTAATAAATGGCACTACTGTAGCGAAGTGGGAACATGTATTATGGATCACATAAATAGTTGTGAGTTTGATTCCTACACAGAAAAAAAAATCACAGATAAAAAAAACGTTTACATTACATTTCCTTATATTTTAGTCTCTATTTTTTTAGTAGATTTTGATTGATTTTAGTAGTCTACTACTGTATCCTGCACATAGCAGAGTAGGCAAAGGAAACCAAGTATTTCGAGACATTGCGTGTTGAGTGGCGAAACTAAACGCTGCGCTATGCAAAAAATGTTTTGTGTTTTAATTAAAAAGCCTATCTATTTACACAATAGACATTAAAGTATCATTCATATTTACCAGTTGAAAAATGCCTGAAAAATTCCATATTGTGACATTTGCGGTCTGTACAATTTACGATCACCATATAACAGTATAAAAGCATGAAAAACTGTTTACGGTCATCGTTAAATATATATTGTTGCGGTATATAAAAGAGGCCTTTGCCCTAAAATTGTAAGCTTCTCTTAAATATAACTAGTGATACTGGCCTTTCTCATATTATGATGTTGTATGTATATTTAAAATGTCGGTTTTGGTGAAATTTCTTACATTTCATATTGTTTATCCAGAAGGCCAGTCGTGGCGCAGCGGCACGAAGTGTGACTGTAAAACTGACGGGTTGTGGGTTCGAGTAGGGACTGGAGGAAATTAAATATTTACTTAAATTTATATTTCCATTTCTTCGCTCTAGTGTCGAAGTTAAACGCGGCGTTGAGTTCTGCCATTCAACACGTAATGCCTCCAGAATTAGGCAGAAAGTAGGGAATGGAGTGTCTTAGCACTAAATTCCCTCTGCCTACCCTGCTGTACGCGGAATACAGCGTGAAGCTGATTTATTTTGATTTATTTTTTTATACTGTTTACTATAATTCTAGGTTCAATTTTAATTACAATATTTTTGTCTGTATTTGTTAAACTGCATTTTTGTAGTGAATGTTGCATATACAATAATAGCCTAAACACACAAAAAATTACATAATAATAATCAAAAATCTATATGAAATAAATATTAAGAAGAGAATAGTTGAGATCGTAAGGTGAAGTGGAATAGGCGTGGAGACAGTTAAGGGTTCTATTCTCATTCGGGATAATAAAATATTTAATATTTTCATTTCCTCGCTATGGTAAAGAGGCAAAGTGCGGTGTTGAGTTCTGCCACTCGATATGTAATGCCTGTATAATTCGACGGATGAAGAACGGTGTATCTGGGAACAGAGTGTAACACTAGATTACCCTCTTATGTGCGGGCTACAGCGCGAAACACAAAAAAATATTAAGAAAGAATTTTTTTTTTATTAATAACATTTCAAACCTATTTCAAACGATAGAAATAACGTAAATAAAGATCTGACGTTAAAAGTACCTTTTTATACCATATAACATATACATACATATTCTGAAAAAGTAATGAAAAAATTAAAATCCTAATACAAATGCAAGATCACGTATCGCGGGGGTGTAAAATTGTTCGTGTTCTATACAAACATACTTATTATATCACACGGAGTTTGGATAACAATTTATTCAACACTTTGTGCATAGCATAGCAAAAGAAATGTTAATTATTGTTAGATTTTTTTTATAGCTTCACGTCGTATCCCGCATACAGCAGGTTAGGCAGGGGAAACCTAGAAACATTGTCTTAAGACACTTCATTCCTGATTATGACCTTTTCGTTCTGGACTTTCCGCCAGATTCTTCAGGCACTGTGTGTTAAGTGGCGGGACTCAACGCCGCGCTTTGCCTTCTTTTGCAATATCCACTTTTACACTGCTGCCGTATAGCAGCGTCGGCACCAGCAAAAGCCAAAAGCAATATATACAGCTATGCTGATTTTAATCGTCAATGCAAGCTTTCGAAACATTGTGGTTGTTTTGTTGTATACGTATATATATATATACGTATACAACAAATACAAAAATAACAACAATATATATATATATATATATATATATATATATATATATATATATATATATATATATATATATATATATATATATATATATATATATATATATATATATATATATATATATATATATATATGTGGATATATATATATATCCACATATACGTACATATATTAATCTCGAATGGAACCTGAACCCACACGTTATCTTTAAGACACGTGTCACCTCCACCATGATAGCCTTAATTAATTGTTAATTGGCACAAATTATAGTAATTAAAAGTGTTATTCACAGTTTTATTGCATTCATTATATTGTTTATCTATAACAGATTATTAAATATTATAAATAACATGATATCGACGGTATGTCCGCTATGTGGTTTAGAATGCATAATTGTATTGGATAATTTACATTAACTTATACGTAGCCATAGTATAATAATATTAATAGTAATAAATAGAGTATAATAATAATAAATAGAGGTCAGTCGTGGCGCAGGGGCTCAAAGTGTAACTGTAAACGCGACTGGTTGTGAGTTCGAGCCCCGTTTTATGAAATGAAATATTTATTTATATTATATTTATTTTTCAGTCCTTCGCTCTGGTGTTGAGGCAAAGCGCGGCGGTCAGTACCGCCACGCATTTTGGAGGCATTGCGTGTTGAGTGGCGGAACTCAAAGCCGTGCTTTGCTTCACCATCAAAGCAAAGAAATGGAAATATAAATTTAAATCAATATTTCATTTACTCGAGTAGGAATCTAACCCACAACCAGTCGAGTTTACAGTCACACTTGGTGCCCTGCGCCACGACTGACCTCTTATTATTATGTAGACAGCGTATAGGCAATTAATTTAAGTAAAATGATCGATGTTTAGATGAAACTCTTTTGGCTTACAACTCAGTTTAGTTCTTTATTTATAACCTCTATACGTGCCAACTTAGTACATAACAGTATGTAATAGCGATACTGAATAAAGATACTATTAATTTCTTTATTTTTCTTTTCTAGTTATTTTTCTTTTTTGTTTTTTAATAATTTATGTGTCAAAAAATCCATATGAGCTTCATCTCCTGATTGGATCCTTATAATGGAAACGTATGAGAAACAGTACAAAATCCACGAGGAGGTTGATATTTCGTTATCCAGATTAGTAAATTCGAAGTACTTTTAAATTTTAAAATTATGATTATTATAAAATGTTTTTTACCTACGGAACTTTAGGAAAATATTACGGTTATTTTCCTCAAAAAAACTTTAAACTTACCAATGGACTAAGCTAAACTGTAAAAAATGAACTAAGCTTAAGTATAGCTTAAGCGGTAATTCGTACGCCGTAGAAGTAGAACCAATAAGTACGAGTATAACAGCGAAATCTCTAAAGTTTGCTAAAATATCTTGGCTTGTTTGGAACTATCATCGATTTATTTGTAGAACGTATTTTGAAAAAACTCTATTAGAATAGACTGTACAGTGCGTGTTTCAAAGTGGTATTAACATTAACGCCCGTTAATGGGGAACGGAAAAGACTTAATGGTAACGAAGTGTCTTATATCGGTAACACCTCAAACTAGGTTCCCAAGTTGTCGTAGCTATGTTTTGTGCGGGATACAGCGTGAAGCTAAAACACAATGCTAGCGTCCATTGTGTGGCCCTAAAAATCCAATTGGGTCGAATATCCCAAGCACCTTTCTTAGTTCTATAATTCTACAATGCGATGAGCTAAGTGAGTCTATGGTATGTTAGATGATGATGTAGTGTCTTCTAATACTACAAAGATCTGTTTGCCATGTCTTATTTATAAAATTTGGAAGACTTCTACGTTTATCATAAAGCTCAATTAAGTAAAATTCGAGTATTTTTTTTTAATTTAAAAAAAAAAACAGAAACATTCTTTAAAACATTTTTGTTCACCGCTTTTTGCCAAATTCTGGAGACATTGTGGCGTAAGTGGCAGAACTCAACGCTACGCTTTGCCTCGTTATCAAAGCCAGGAAAATTAAAAAGTTCACTACTTCAATGGGAATCGAACCCACAATCTGTCGCGTTTACAGTCGCGCGCTTGTGCCCCTGCGCCACGACTGACCTCCACAATGAATGTAATGTACAAATATATTTTGTGTCTGGATTATAATTTATTTTAATAATACTTGAGCTATCCATTTATTAAAAAAAAAACATCAGCTTCACGCTGTATCTATGACTATATGAAGGTATTTCAGAAAAAAATTACCCTAGGAAAATTAGACTGTCCCACAACTTTAAACACTTTTAATTCCATTTTTTTATATGGATCATGTGGAAATGAGATTTTATATGGTTAAAGTAAATGTTTTAATGTTGACTTAAATTAAAATAAATAAATAAAAAAAATAAAAAATAAATAAATAAAAAAATAAATCAGCTTCACGCTGTATCCCGCACACAGCAGGGTAGGCAGAGGGAACCTAGTGTTAAGACACTCCGTTCCCCACTTTCTGCCGAATTCTGGAGGCATTGCGTGTTGAGTGGCAGAACTCAACGCCGCGCTTAACCTCGACACCAGAGCGAAGAAATGGAAATATAAATTTAAGTAAATATTTCATCTCCTCGAGTGGGGATCGAACCCACAAACAGTCGGTTTTGCAGTCACACCTCGTGCTGCTGCGCCACGACTGGCCTTAAATTAAAAAGTACCATAAAATGCGGATAACTATTTTTATATTTAAAGGACCGGAAAATCCTGATTAGTCACGGTTAATCTGTATTTTTTTCTGTCTTCCCGGCATCACTGTAATCGTAATTGTGATATCCCCATTGTTATTTTAAACTTAGTTTCGACAAAAACTGTGACGAAAATGTCTGTGTCTTCGGCGTACAGAAAAAAGTTTTCCGAGTAGTAACGATGTTTTAAAGATAATTAAATTCGTTTTCTTTTCCTTATCACGTAGTAATTCAACATAAATCTAACCTATATTAGATTACTAGAGCTAAAAACAAGATAATTTAATTAAATGCTACTTATTGTTATGCAAGACACAATCTTGGCTGTAACGTAAAAAGTGTTTTTTGTGGTTTCGTGGCCTTAAAAATGCATTATACTGGATTGTGAGAATTAAATTCTAGGAGATAATATCCCGGTCCAAGGCGACTGGCCTCTTGCTCCAACCTATAAAGTCTCTTTGAAGAGATCACTCAGTCTTTGAGGATGCACGATCTAGCATGTCGCCTTGGTTCGACATCTAATCGAGAGTTCAACAAGGCTGCGTTATGTCATGTTGGTTGTTATATTCGTATTTGGACAGCTGTCTCCAAGGCGTAAACAGTGACATGAGAGATGAAGCCTTAGGCGCATCGATGATGGCCAAACTTCAACATAGCTCCACATATTGCAGTTCTGGTATCGACGCTGTATACGAAATGAAAGAAAGGTAAATGCTGTGGAGATGTGATCTCTTCGTTTGATATGTCGATCGTGCCAAGCCATTAGCTGACCGAATCCGTATATCAAACGTATAAAGTAATATATCGCCGTACCCAAACTAAGCACGTCGAGAGAACGAGTGATGAAAGAATGGCAAAAAAATTGAGGGAGAAAGTTGGTAAGATAGGCAGACGAAAACCTCGGTTGACCTTCGAAAACACAGCATCGATGATACTGGAATAAGGTCACGTAAAAAGCATGCGGACCCCCTGGAGTGCATATGTAAAAACAGTGGAAAAGGCAAAAGAGGGAAAGAATAACGTTTTATTCTTTGTGATTTTACTTTCAAAATGACAATGTAGATATTGCTTAAATTTTTCCTTTTCATCACGAAGTTATCAAATTAGTCACAGTCCCACATTCTAAATTGCAGAAAATTTTGTTTTTTTAATATCTATTTAGCACTTTATAGTATTTATGTTGTGATTATTAATATAGGATCCCAGAAAACGTCCGAGAATGTTCTATATCACAATTTAAAAGAGTTGTGAAAAGATGTTTGTGTGTTAAAGGTTATTACCAAATTAATGATTATATAAATGATAACACGCCTTGGGAATGAAATGCTCGCTCCAGTCTATTTCAAAGTATCATTGTCAGAAACGCTGAAATGTGATTTTGTATAATTGATTTTTAAAAAAATAAGTCCCGCTGAGTTTCTTGCGCCGGTTCTTCTCAGGTCTGAGGCACTGATTTTAGTGAACTGGTGGTAAATTATTTGACGTTCAAAAAATGAAGCATGTAACTTCTTATTTTGAATAAAATTATTTGACTTTGACTTTGATTTTGTTATAGCCAAGAATTGCTCACGTTGAACATTTTTTGGAACGTTTAATTAGTAATGAATACTTTTCTACTGTGAATTGTCCAAGAAGTGACGGACAAGAATTTATTTCACTAATTATTTCTTAATGTGATAAAATTAGGCTACATTTTGATTATTTTGGAAAAGAATTTAAGCACATCTGTTAGATAATAGTTAATTCGGTTAACGGTTTTAATACCTGTTTTTGTTAGTTCTGGTACATCATATTCTGTGACGTATAGGAATACTTTTCGCCATATGTTCAAAAAAAAACTTGAATATTTCTTACATATATGGTATAATTTCAATTGCAATAGTACATTTAGGTAGTTAATCATATACTCTTTAATATCAGAGTAAATATAAACAATTTTATGATATGCCAAAATAATATTTCTTATTCGTCACAGGGTCATTTTTTTCTGAAATACACAGATATACATTATTCATGTTAAAAATAAATAAGTATACTATAGACATTAAGTAAAAGTAAAAGTATATTAATAAATAATAATTACTCGTTGAAACCGAAATCATAAATTTTCGTTTGATTGACGTTGATTAATTGAAGAATATTGATTGAGATTTTTAAATGTGGATGTAATTTTCGTTTCTATATAAATAATATAAAGTTAGTATTGTTTGTCGTTGATATTGACTAATGACTTTACTTTCTTTTGAAATGTTACATAAAAGCTTTAGTCTTTAATGAATAATTGGAAGGTGTAGGTAGATATTAAGTAGGCCAGTCGTGGCGCAGGGGCACAAAGTGTGACTGTTAAATCGACTGGTTGTGGATTCGATCCCCACTCGAGGAAATTAAATATTTATTTACATTTATATTTTCATTTCTTCGCTCTGGTATCCGTGTGGGTAAAGCGCGGCGTTGAGTTCCGCCACTCAACACGCAATGCCTTCAGAATTTGGCGGAAAGTTGGGAACGGAGTGTCTTAATACTAGGTTCCCTCTGCCTACCCTGCTGTGTGCAAATGGAATGCATGCAAAAATGGAAATATTAAATATTTCATTTCCTCGAGTGGAAATCGAACTCACGACCTGTCACACTTTGTGTCACGCCACGATTGGTCTTTAAGAATATATTAACCTTCAATATACACAAAATCTCCTTTTTTTTTAAATGTCACCAGGCATATTAGGAGATAAATTAATGTTTAACGAACTATAAACTTAAATTTTAAAATCAGTTAAACTTAATTAACGTCTTTGAGTGTGGCTTTAACGTCCGTTAGCCTTAGAATCACGTAGTAACGACTGATTTTAATACTTGGGGTCTCTCGTAAAGCTTAATGTCCAATAAATAATTTGAGCTTTTCTTTCAACGCTTTTAAGAGGTCGTCTGTACCCAACGATACATTATGATAAAACTTTTTGATTCAATGATTCGTGAAATGATCCAAGAATATACTCTATGTTGCGTGCGTTAAAGTTAATAATTATTTATAAGTGTGCGACGGTTGTAGATTCGATTCCTACTCAGGGGGATTAAATATATAATATTCATTTCCTAGCTCTGGTAACGAGGCCTCTAAAATTGGTGAAAAGTCGGGTACGAAATGTCTTAATTTGAAAAGGAGTCTCATTAAGCTAGGTTTTCATATTCACAAATTAAATCACAAAGAGTGGAGAGTAGAGAATATTAATAATACATTAGATAATTAACTAGTATTCTAGACCTTAGATCACTTTATACATCAGTAGGTTTATGAATGTAATAAATAAAATTAGCTTCACGCTGTATCCCGCACATAACAGGGTAGACAGAGGGAACCTAGTGATAAGACACTCCGTTCCCCATTTTCTGCCGAATTCTGGAGGCATTGCGTGTTGAGTGGCAAAACTCAACGTCGCGATTTGCCTCGACAGCAGAGCAAAGACATGGAAATATATATTTAAGTAAATATTTCATCTCCTCGAGTGGCGATCGAACCCACAACCAGACGGTTTTACAGTCACACTTTGTGCCTTTGCGCCACGACTGGCCTCACTGAATGTAATAATTATACAATTTAGTATTTCCATGATATTTTTTAATACGTATTCCTCATTATGTCACCAGATGACAAGGGTAGGGTATTCTCTTAAGAGAATGTGATTTGACAAATGAGTTTCACGATTATACAGATAAGTATAGAAAAAAGGAAAGCAAGTGTAAAACATAAAGAATCCATTAGTCTACTTCCTCAAGAAATTATTATTGTAAAACGAGATATCAATAGGTTATATGTATGTAATAAATAGAATGTTTTCAATTATATAAGTATAATTGTATACGCTTAAGCATTTTGAGATCACACACTCGAGACTTGTGGATCTGATTTCTGTTGGATAATGAGAACGAAAACAAAACAGAAAATACAATTCTATTTATTTAGATTTTGCACAAAAACATTGAATAAACTAAAAAAAATAGGATTAGTATATTAGTATATGAAAATATTATAAATAAAAGGGAGAGGCAGGGTCAGACCTCAGTTGACCTTTGAGACCACAGTACCGATGATACTGGAAGGTAAAGTAAACAACTGAAGACCCACGGAGGGCAGGTACATATGAAGAGGTAGATGACAGTAGACGAAATGAAAGAGGTATAAAGAGGTATAAAGACCGTAGTGTTTGGCACTCCGTTCTCTCTAGCTACCCAGCTAAGGATACAGCGTGAGGATAAAAAATATAATTTTTTTTGCATTCGTCTTCGACTTCCTGGCATTAATCCCGGCTTTTACCAGGGTCTGCCTTCCTGCTCAACCTTCTCCACTTTGCACGGTCTTTATTTTTTGCCATAACAGGAATTCAATCCACTATTTAAAAAATCTCAAATTTTTGATCCATAACATCCCACGTCCGCACGCATCCCAGATTTAAGTGGCACGTGAATATTGATTTCGTTACACTTAAAAAGGTAAAAGCTTTTATCATATAATACTTTGTCCTTCGGGACGTACTGATACGCCTGGATTTTCCAAACATTGTTTCCAAATGTCACGAGTCGTTTAAAAATTGATAAGGTAAACCGACGTCGAACGACGACAGTGTTTTACTATAATCAAATTGAAATATAATTTGGTTTAGTAACGGTTGTGATATAGTCAAAGTGGTATTCAGCTGGCTATTATTTATTTATTTTTAGCTTACGCTATATACCGCACATAGCAGGATAGACAGGGAGAACCTGGAAGCCTAGTGTTAAGACACTCTGCTCCCATTAAGACTTCCGTTCCTTACTTTCCGCCAAATTCTAGCAGCGTTGCGTGTTGAGTGGCGAGCGGAATTTGAACAAAAAATAATGGCGATATAGTAGTAAAATTAATATGAAAAATATACTTTGCTGTTTCAAAAAGATTTTTATCATAAATTACAGCAAACGAAACGACTGTGGGTTGACGAGCGAAGCGGCTTGATTGTTATCTATCCTATTAATTTCGATATTTTTATAATTTTAATTATAACCAAGGCCGGTCGTGGCGCAGCGGCACGAGGTGTGACTGCAAAACCGACTGGTTGTGGGTTCGATCCCCACTCGAGGAGATGAAATATTTACTTAAATTTATATTTCCATTTCTTCGCTCTGGTGTCGAGGTTAAGCGCGGCGTTGAGTTCTACCACTCAACACACAATGCCTCCAGAATCGGCAGAAAGTGGGGAACGGAGTGTCTTAACACTAGGTTCCCTCTGCCTACCCTGCTGTGTGCGGGATACAGTGTGAAGCTAATTTAATTTTAATTTAATCATAACCAGAATCAGTAAGAATACAAAGCAAAATGAAATTGTATCTTTTATTTTTAGTATCAATACACGTGCATATATTTAAAAGAACAAAAGTTTATTTCATAATTTTATATAATTATTTATAATTAGCGCTAGCCTGATTGCGGTTGATAAATGTCAATCATTTTCTGCCAATGATTCATGTATCAATTTTATTTGTCGTAATTTTGTGGCTTTAGTTAACCAACAAGTTGCTACTGACTTAATTAAATATAAAATAAGAGAGATTTTGAGGTCAGTCCTGGTACAGGGGCACAAGAGGGTTCGATTTCTACTTGAGGAAATGAAATATTTAATATTTTTATTTTTCTGGTGTCAGGTTACATTAGACCATTCAAGTCACAAAATCCAGTGGGGAACAAAGTTCACTAGGTTCTGTCTACATACCTTGTTGTATGCGGAATACGCCGTGAAGAAAAAAAAGAGATTCTCCAACTAAGTAATTCACTATAATGAAATCCATCCAGTCCTCCAAATTCCATTCTCAGAAATAATATTGTACGTCTGTTACCTGAAATAACTAAGCGGCTTAACGAGGCAAACGAGACAGATTTGATGATACGAAACGTCGAGGCAGCAGAAACGTGATGTAGAAATCTACTTGAACAGTATTTGTCGTTCGCTTTCAATGTAATAATATATTAAGTATCTTCTTATTGTAAGTTTATATAATTATTATTAATAAATAATAGTTAAAAAAAAAGTTTTAAGTAGTTTATTAGACACTGTGCACCGTACGTTTTTTTTTACATTATTCTCTCTATTAAAATACACATTTTTTACCTTTAGTCTATTCTTTTCGTATAAGTGTGTTATTTTATTTATATTATATTTTTTAACGTATGTATGCAAAATTTCAAATTATTCCAAAGTTCCAAAGCCGGTCAAAATCGGGTTAAAAGTTTCCGCTACAAACATACATACCAACCTAATAAAATGTAAAACGCGATATTAATATGTGTATTTGTTTAATATCTATTATTTAAAATCACCGTTAATAAATATGAAATTGATTTTGTAAGTACTCCACACTCATATGTAGGCTATTTCGTTAGACCCTTCGTTTCCTAGAAAGTACTCCTAAGTCCATATTTACTTAGATTAGTAATTTTACTATGTACACTTTTAAAAATTGTAAATTGTAAAGCGAAAAGCCGCTTTATACAAAGCTCAGTTAAAGTTTGAATATTTTTGGCAAACATGCGCCTATAAAGCTGTATTCAAAAATGTCATGTTAGTGAACTAAACTTTCAGCTGGACGTGGGCTATATTGAGGACAAAATTTAACATACAAAAAGAACTAAAAAACAAGCTTTTAAAAATAAATTTTAAAACCGATTGGCACAGGCTCGTCTGTCAATTATAGGCAGGAAGGCAAATAAATGATAAGCCAAATACATACAAATAACAAATACTAGTTAGTACCTGTACCCAGTTAAAACTTGAAAAAAATCTTATTAATTATAGAAGGTTATTTTCTAAATGAAGATTTAAATATGAGATTTAGGTTGCCTAAAATCTGTTGTTATTTAAAAGGAATATGTAAACTAACCTGCCAAAAAACAAATCAAATCAACTTCACGCTGTAATGTGGAACCTTATGTTAACACACTCCGATATTATATTTCATTTTACAGTCACATTACTGTTTTGAGGTCAGTCGTGGCGCAGGGACTCCTGCGCCACGACTGGCGTTCTCTTAAATGGACTGAATTTGTAACTTTTACATACAGTTATCTTCATAATCTTATTCTAAAAGGATTTTGACAAAATTTACCCATAGGTACCCATTAGACGGAGAGAATCGATAAATCAGGAAAACGACACCGAATAAAATTTACGACTAATAAAACGAAATAAACCTATAAACTTTGTAATCTTTGTTTGATAGATGTGTAAAATATATTGTTCACTTTTACTACATCATGTCGTCTTCGTTCTGAATGAATGCTTTGCTTTTGTGATATTAAGAAAAAGACGTTGCTGCGTTAAGTTCACCACTCAACACGCAATGCCTTCAGAATTCGGCGGAATATGAACAACAGAGTGTCTTAACACTAGGCTAGTTCTGTCTACCGTGCTACATGAGATATATGTGATGATTGTATTGTCAATGAGACTCCCGTCAATGCTTAAATATTTATTTATTGGCTTAAAAGTAATTATAGTATTGTGGTTAAATAACCAGTCTTGAAAAAAAAGGAAAGTTGTACTTTAATAAATGTATTATTTTATATAATTAATTATTAAATAAATTAGCTTCACTTCGCTGTTTCCCGCACACATCAGGTTAGGCAATGGGAACCTAGTGTTTAGACAGTGCGATTCCCACTTTCCGCCTATTTCTGGAGGCATTGCGTGTTAGGTGGCAGAACTCAATGCCGCGCTTTGCCTTGACACCAGAGCGATAAAATGAAAATATAAATTTAAGTAAATATTTCATCTCCTCGAGTGGGGATCGAACCCACAACCATTCGGTTTGACAGTCACTACTGACTGGCCTCTATAATAATATATCTCTATATATAATAAGACAGTAAAAATATTTTGTCTGTACATTTAGTAATTTTGACTGAAATGGATAGAGGGATAACGTATAAAAAATGCAGTATAAAAGCTTAAAACTGAGTTTAAAAATAAATATGTTAAAAGAAAGTTCTTATCCGGATAGATTACCTATGTTCATTATTTAATTCTGAAAATCGCTTAGTGTAAGCTTTATATATGGAGATAATTAGAATTTCATTGAACGATGTATGAGCTTCGCCTTAGTATAAAATGATAGAGCTTAAATTATGCTGAAAATTTATTCTGAAATAAGTTACTTACCATAAAACTTTAAATGTTTTTATGTTCATTTTGTTGTTTAATCTCTATATATATAATAAGACAGTAAAAATATTTTGTCTGTACATTTTGTAATATTGACTGAAATGGATAGAGGGACACATAAAAAGAATAATAGAAAGCAAAAATATTTTTTTTTATTTCTTGTCTGTCTGTCTGTCGATATGTATGTCCACATTTTTCTCTAAAAGTACTGAACCAATTTACTTAAAATTTTCACTAATTGCTTTGTTTTAACTCAACTTTACTAGTAAAGTTTGGTTCATCAAAATCGGTTCATTAAAAAAAGTTATCGTCATTTGAATGAACTCAAAGCATTAGTTTGCCTGCGAATGTTATATAGCAATCACGCTGGTAAGATTCCTAGCTAAAGAATGACATTCGAAACGTCTTGGTTATATGACTGCTGATAAAAAAATATATTTTTGAAGCACTATTATACAATATTTTATACAACAAAGTAAACAAAATTGGACTGTTAGTGGAGATTACCTTCATAAATCATAACAGTTAAGTTTAAGTCGTAATTAATTCAACACAGAGATAAAGAACGATTTGATCTTCAAACAGATATCAAGCAAATACATAGATTTTTTGGTTCGTTCGTTCGTTTGAAATAAATCTATATATAAATGTCTAAAAACAACCTTTCTACGTGTACTCTGTAATAACTACATATTTACCAATTGTACATTTAGCTAATAGTATGTGTAACTAATTTAAAAACTGTACAGAAAGTAATATGCAAGCATTACAGTTATTTCACAAAAAATATTATGAATCCTTACCCAAATCAATAATTTAACATTTAAGGCTGTTTCTGAAGCTGTACATTAAATTATTGACTGACATCAGCACATTTAACAGAGCTTTAAAAAACATAACATAGGTAAAAAGAACGTAATGTTACAAAAATAGATACATATAATAAATAATTAGCTTTATGTATATCAAATATCAACAATGGTCGTATTTTTTAGTTCGAAACAATCAAAAATTGTTATAGAAATTACGATAATGTCGTAAAAAAATCATATTAGAATATTACAGATTTAAGTAATAAAAAAATCATATTAAAAGTCATTATAGTTGTCAATCAATTTTGCTTATTAAATCAATAATCATGTATTTTAAGCGGGCGAAGCCGTGGGCGGGCCGCTAGTAATATATATAATAATATTTATTCGGTATATATTGAGTCATTTCGTCTTTTTGTCGTAAATTGGAGCAAACCAGCCCATTATTCATGCAGATTTTGTCAAAGCATTTAAGCTTGTGCCGTAATTCACATATATGTGAAGTGCATGCTTTACACAAAATCAATACTTGAAATATGGATTCGATTCTAGTAGTAGTTAGCACGTTGTGTACCACCCATAGGAGGTTTGACCGAAGGAACCTGGGAATCTAGTCTTAAGACACTCAACGTTCCCATCACTAACTAGTCTAGTAAGAAGGACTTCTATACTTCATATATTTTAGCTAATATTATTTCAATTGCAACGCATTATAATATGAAGATTTATTGACGGATCTACGTTTTATTAAGCTAAAATCTTATTTAAAGTTATAAGAAGAACTTCGATACTGTAATTGACACCCCATTACTAGTTAATAAAATATATTATGTAAACATGTTTCCATTCGTGGCGCAGCGGCACGAGGTGTGACTGTAAAACCGACTGGTTGTGGGTTAGATCCCCACTCGAGGAGATGAAATATTTATTTACATTTATATTTACATTTCTTCGCTCTAGTGTCGAGGACAAGCGCGGCGTTGAGTTCTGCCACTCAACACGCAATGCCTCCAGAGTTCGGCAGAAAGTGGAGAACGAAGTGTCTTAACTCTAGGTTCCCTCTGTCTACCCAGCAGTGTGCGCGATACAGCGTGAAGCGGATTATTATGTAAACATCAAACATCATAATATAAATTATATTAATATTCATAATATAAATTATATTAATATTAATTTAAATAATTTAGTATGGCTCGTGATACGTGTTATAGTTAGAACTCCTATTTGTTGTGATCGTAAGTAATCCAAGATCTTTTAGAGATTCAGAGGTAACAGTATTAATAGATTAAATAAATTATATTTTAATATAAATACTAAAAGATATTATGACAAAGGAATGCAACAGTCTATCCGTTTTATTTATTAAGAATAAACGAAAGCGTCTTTTCTTCTTATTAAAAGTAACTAATAATATTATAACTAATGTGGGTGAGCAGTTGTAATGGAGAGAGGGATTTATATAACCTTTATCACTGTGAACTATAAGTCATAAAACCTATTTCACAACTTTAAATTATCATACACGCGTCTAACGAAAATGGCGGCAAGCATTTTAATTTGACATATTTCATAAAACATCTTCAGACATTGAATTCTATGTAATAATAATATTTATTTCTGTATCGCTTAATATGCCTTAATATTATTCTCCTTGATTTTAACAATAATGTATACTCAAAACTTACCAACAGATTATTCCAAAGTAAACAACAGTAAACAGTGAAAACACTTACAACGTATCTTACCAGCCTCGAATATCTATATCACAATTATATTTATAATATTTCATGCAATATGACCAAAATGTATTAATTATAAAATAAAACTTCTGTAAGCATTTTTACAACTATCATATGCCAGACGCGTCCGCCATCTTTCCTTCTCTTTCTTTGCTTTACTTTTTTTTGACATTGACAGTAACTTATACAGCCGACATTACATTTTGCAATATTAAAAATATTAATTATGTTATTATGTCTTTTAAATAATAATACGCAAAGATTATATATAAGTGATAAACTTATCTTATAATAAATAATTATAATAATAAATATATTTTATTCATATTTTATCTATGGTATATTTATTACGTTATTTTAACTACTTTCTATCCACTAGCAAGTGGACAGAAAGTGTAATTAAAGAATTGAACAATTTTTTTTATTTCATTTTTTTATCGTAACCTATAAATTAAAATAATATTATAAACCATATTCATATTATTTAATGTGTTATAAATTTATTTATATTATTCACCTACATTTTTAATTTATGATTTGGATCGTTATATATAGTGAGATTGACGGGAAGATCATAGTTATGTTCTGAATCAGTCTTAATAAATGTGCGGCAACAAAATATTCAGAGAAAATGATTATAATAATTAATATTGAACGAGTTCTTTTCTTCTTAAAATTAACACTAGTTTGACATATTCATATTTTTGCAGTGTTAAAGTTGACATTTAAAAGTAAAACTAATTTTACAGTTACTTTTTATATTTTCGGAACGCCATAATAAAAGAATAAAACATAATGAAATAACTTTTTATAGTTCAAATAAATGCAAATTAAATTATTGTATAATAAGTATTTTGTAAGTTATATATATAAGAAGTAAAATAAGTCATATTTTCATTTTTCTCGCTCTGGTGGCGAAGCAAACCGCGGTTTTCAGTTTCGCCACTCAACACGTAATGCCACCAGAATTCAACAGAAAGTGAGGAACGGAAGTGTCGTGATAGGAACGGAGTGATCCAACCCTGGGTTCCCTTGTTCCCACTGCTTACCTTGCTATGTGCGGGATACAGCGCGAAGCTAAAAAAGTACAGTTAGTTTTTTCACAAGAGACTGTTAATAAAGATTTAATCAATTAAAATGTCACTTCGCATTTCGTCGAAAAAAACATTTAAAAGCCTTTTCTTAAAAGAGTTGTGATCTTTTAGTGTAAAAATGCAAATATAAAATATTTTATAGATTCAAATTGCCAATTACACTGTCAGCGTTCGTCAAATTTGACTACTGACATACTTATTACAGAGGTAATAATATATTTATAGAAATTACAAAATCGATTTTTCATTGAAAGTATATATATGTAAAAAAACCTTGGTTCTTAAAATTTTATTTCGTACATAATTATGTTGAAATTGATTTCGGAAATTTGAAATAATTTAAATGTTATGTGTTAAGTGAAATGTTGAGTGAGACCAGTCGTGTCGCAGGGGCACTAGCGTGTGAATGTAAACGCGACAGGTTGTGGATTCGATTTCCACTCGAGGAAACGAAATATCTTATATTTTCATTTCTTCGCATTGGTGTTGAGGCAAAGCTCGGCGTTGAGTTATGCTACTCAACACGCAATACCTCCAGAATTTGGTGGAAAGTGGAGAGCAGAGTGTCTTAACACTAGGCTTCGTCTGCCTACCCTGCTATATGCAGGAAACATCGTAAAGCTGTAAAAATTAGAAAGTAAAATATTGGATTACGTGGAAAAACATTTCTTTAACGACAATATATTTTGTTTTTTAGCTTAGAACTTAATACTACCTGTAGTATTTTGTAGTAAGGCCGTCGTGGCTCAGTGGCACGGCGATCGTTTCTTACTTGAGGGAATTAATTATCTCTCTTACTAAACGTGAAGCTAAGAAATAATCTAGCCTAGTATGAACAGAAGCTCAATTTTTAAACACCAATTTGGGAAACATGTCAGAACCTCTACCTCACTCCTCATTTTAACTGAACCAGATCGTCGAAAGACGAATTTTTATTGTACTTATGTATATAGTACTGAGCAGTATATAATTATGAAATATATAACATTTAATAAGATAATTTACGTTTATTTCACGCGTCGTCGTGTCACTTACTTTAACATAATTGAGATATTTCTTACTCCAAACGAAGGTAACAGATACAAATCTCTTTTGAACAAGTCTTATACGAGAATATAAGGTAAACAGTATCGCCACCTTAAGATATATTGAGACATTTTTTTTTTTGGACTCTCGGTTTCCCAGCGCAACTTAACGTCTTGTTGTCTTATCACAACTGGAAAATAAAAATAATTGATTGCTCCGAATGGTGGCCGTACCCACATAATTGTCACTTCTCACTTAAGAAAATTCTTGGAAACTATTATATTTTTTCTTATTTTTTGCAACTTAAAGCTGTATCCCCCCATATAACATGGTAGATAGAGGGGAACCTGGGAACTTAATGTTATAATACCAGCCGTAAGTTGACTCAACGTCGCTCGTTGAATTAAAATATTAAACATTCTATTTCCGCGAATGGGAATCGAACTTATATTCTGTCGTGTTTACAGTTACACATTTGTGCCCCTGCGCGACTCTTTCCCTCTTACATTTATCTGAATTTCAATAAAATATATATTTAAGCATCATTTAATATTGTAATTTTGAGTATTTAAATAAAATATATATCGAATATATTTCTTCATATTGCTAACATTTCATAATGATCAAAATTACATAATTCATCAGATAAAATTCATCATATATTCTAAAAACAGATTATTATGACATTGCCCGTGACCTTTGTTGTGCGGTGGTTTCAAATTATACACTATTTTGCCTATTCTTTTAATAAATTACAGCTTTGTATATTAGGTACATACCTGTATAAATACAGGTAAATGCTATACATTTTCTATATAGAAAAAACCGTGAAGCTACCTCGGGCACTTAGACTGTGTTATCTATTTTATCGGGAATCTGTACTATTAGGACAGACCAAGATCCAATTATTTTACACATTTCCGTGGGGCCGGAGGGAACTGCAGGTAGGTATTCTATAAAATCCCTAAAATTTTATGCGGGCGAAGCCGCAAGTAAAAGCTAGTATCTAATAAAACTATTAATAACGTTGTCGAGTTTGGGCACCCCAGCTGACACAAACTAAATGAATGGAGGAACGTGATGATGTATCGATATTATATAGCGGAAAAGTTTGTTTGTTTAATTGTTTGTTTGTTAAAACGCTAAGATCTCTGGATCTACTGGTCCGATTGACTTTCTTTTTGTTTTGTATGAAAGCTGCATTCTTCAGAATTGCTATAGGCTATATATAATGTTATAACATTACAGTGTAAATCTTAGTCAGCCTTAAATAACGAAATAACAATGATAAGGAACGCCATAGAATTGCTTTAAAATTGCTTTAAACGCGTGCGCTGCACATAAAGCTTATTATATGTCAGTACGTTGTATGACAACTATATTCAATTTTATTAGATCTAAAATAAACTCCGCCATATATCTATCTCTTATAAATAAGTATAAGACAATAAGGCATTTTGTGACAAAATATATTAGAAAATTGTAAGGTGATATTTCATCGATTTTTAATTCATATGTATATTGAAACTTGCGAGCGAAAGTTATTTCGTCATCAAGGAAATTTAATGTAGATAATCTTCGGCTTTTATAGCATGTGATTTGGACGTATACTTTTCGAGAAAATGTACCCGCGGGGTGTGCCCTTGCTTGCTTGCCGTCGATGACGTCCTATCATACAGCTACTTAGTGTTCATGCAGTTGGCAAATGCAGCATAAAGTAAAAAGTAAAATACTCTTTATTGTACACCAAATACATATACATATTGAACATTAACCATGACACATTGGAGCACAATAGGCGGCCTTATCGCTAAGTGAGCGATCTCTTCCAGGCAACCTTGGGGTAGAGGAGAGAATAAGTAAGTGACATGGGAAGGGGTGTACTGAGTACTAGATATTTTTTTTTTTTATTGTTATTTGAAAAATATATATATATATATATATACATACATACATAGGTATATACAATATCCATAGATACTTAGATACATACATACACATAAATACTAAATACACATATATAATACATACACCCATAATTAGATGTATACCAACATAATGGAACATATTTTATTTACATTTAACACTTACACATGTTTATAATAGTACTTCATAATAAAAGTATTATAAGCGGTATGCGGGCGAAGCCGCGAGTGGGCCGCTAGTAATTAAGAAAATTATTAAAAGCGACACTTTGTATGAGTTTTAATAACATGCAACATGCAGTTAGTCTACTTTTTAAGAGAAAGGGTGATACAAAACTGTATTGAGAAAACGAAAGTACTACTACAATAAAAAGTTGTTCAACAACAATATACATTTATGTATATACTAGGTGTCATATTAATAAAGAACATTTTGATTTAATATTGGAACGATTATGTAATGATAGCATATCATTTAATTTAATTTTTTTTTTATGATTTAAGTTGTAGTTAAGTGATTGACTGGCGATGGTTGTACGCTCGAAATCAATTCGGGAGATATTATTTAAAATAATATTTCTCTATGATTTTGCTAAACAAAAACAAAAAAAAATCAGCTTCACGGTGTATCCCGCACACAGCAGGGTAGGCAGAGGGAACCTAGTGCTAAGACACTCCGTTCCCCACTTTCTGTCGGATTCTGGAGCTGAACTCAACGCCGCGCTTTGCCTCGACACCAGAGCGAAGAAATGAAAATATATTTGTTAAGTAAATACTTCATCTCCTAGAGTGAAGATCGAACCCACGACCAGTCGGTTTTACAGTTACACTTTGTGCCGCTGCGCCATTTGCTTGATAGCCTTTTGCTAAACAATGGCTTTTAGGCAGATAGAGAGAGAGAGAGAGAGACATTTATCTGTTTCTATCTCATAAAATATGGCAGTTTTATATGATAAACAACCAATTCGCCGCTTGATATACGATTATTTAAATGTGGTATATTTATTTATAAAAACAACTGTATTTTACTTAGTAAATAAAGTAGTTTTCGTTAATGTGCGTTAAAATATTCATTTAGTTCAAGTTCATTTATTTAGTTCAAGATTGAAATATGTCACTATAAATCCGTAAGTTATTTATAATCCACCAGTTTTATATGAGTCACTTTTATATAGAGTTTCCTATTTTTTTTAGCTTCACGCTGCTTTAGATTAGGCTTAGGGGACCTAGTGTTATAACACTCAATTCTTTATTTCCCGAAGTTTCCAGCAATTTCGAGCAAGGCATTGAGTGTTGAGTGGCGGAACAAAACGCCGCGCTTTCGCCTTGGTAATAATAATGTATTCTCCCGAGTGCAAATCGAACCCATAACCGTCGCGTTACAGTCACGCACTTGTGCCCTAGCGCAACGTTGTTTCTTATATATATTTATATATCAAATGTTGGCGGCGTTGAGTTCTGCCACTCAACACGCAATGCCTCCAGAATTCGGCAGAAAGTGGGGAACGGAGTGTCTTAACACTAAGTTCCCTCTGCCTACCCTGCTGTGTGCGGGATACAGCGTGAAGCTAATTTAATTATTTTTTTTTAATCAAATGTCATATCATATTATTTGCTACAATTAAGATAAAAATAATAGCTCTATGGATATTTATCAATAATAGTGACCTCAGTATATATAATTTTATATGAAAGATGATCTATATATATGTATATAATAATGCCGTTGTGGCGCAGGGGCACAAGGATAGGACTGTAACGCTGCGGTTGCGGGTTCGATCCCTAATCGAGGGACTAAATTATTATTTCTTAATATTTTTATTTCTTCACTCTAGCGCCAAGATAAAAGCCTGGCGTTGAGTTTCGCTATTTAGCACGCAATACCTCTTTAATTCGGTAGAAAGTTGGGAACGCAGTGTCTTAACACTAGGTTCCCTATGCCTACCCTGCTGTATGTGGGATGAAGCGTGAAGCTGATTTTTTAATAACTCTTATATAAACATACTATCAGCTTCACGCTGTATCCCGCACACAGCAGAGTAGGCAGAGGGAACTTAGTGTTAAGACACTCCGTTCCCCACTTTCTGCCGAATTCTGGAGGCATTGCGTGTTGAGTGGCAGAACTCAACGCCGCGCTTAACCTCGAAACCAGAGCGAAGAAATGGAAATATAAATTTAAGTAAATATTTCATCTCCTCGAGTGGGGATCGAACCCACAACCAGTCGGTTTTACAGTCACACCTCGTGCCGCTGCGCCACGACCGGCTTCATTAACATACTAAGCTAAAAACGCTTTAAAGCGTGAAGCTGGAAAAAAAAACAGGCAAATAGGACATTATTAGAAAGTACGTTTTATGTAGCGAAATAAACTGTAAAACCTAGTGATAAACACTCCGTTTTCCTTTTCTTTCCGTTTATTTAAAAACATTACTCACCGGAAGTTAGAGCACAAGTTCTACATTATAAATATGAATTTCGACTTGAATTTGTTAAAAAACCAATCGCTTTCTCTTAGGAACTGCATTACAATTAAACATATAATATTATAATGTATAATTTATTACAAAAGTTCGATTTGTGATCGAGATTTCTTTTTATTATTGTATAAAATATCAATTTTTAACAGCCGTTATGTACAATACAGCTTATCTTAAAATAATTAAATTTCTAAAAATCATAAAGATAGCAAATCTTTACATTTACAAGAAAAGATGAAATGTACCGAATTGAAAAAATGTTAACTTCAAGTTTTGTTTAATAATTTGTACGATTAATACTTTTCTTTAATTTCTCCGCTCTATTTAAAATCTCGTTAAGTTCTTACACTTGAAACGGAGAATAATCAGTAGAGTGTGTTATTACAAGGTTTTCTCTACCAATCCAGCTGAGGATAAAGGATAAGGATGAAGAAAAAAATATTTAAGAGAAATGGCAAAGATTTAAAATTATATATTTTTTAGCTTCATGCTGAATTACTCACTGCGGTGTAGACAGAGGGAACGTGGGAACCTAGTGTTAAAATATTCCTTTCCCATTAACATACTTCCAATTCACAGTTTCTATCGAATTCTGGAGGCATTGCGTATTGAGTGGCTGAAATTGTCGTGATCTATTCTATTGACCCTAATTATGAAGTATATAGTTTTTACTTTTTAGTTTATTATTTTTAACAAAAGTGTGATTTTTTTTTGGTTTTTTTTAACTATTATTTAAGTATTTTTTTGGTTGCATTTTTTATGAAAGCGGTCAAAATCTCGTACAAAATTTCCGTTACAAACATACATGTATGTACATACATACAACTAAAGCTAAGCTTGTTATTATTGAATATTATTATTCAAATTGATATTCAACATATAAAAAATAATTTCAATGAGTAAATTAATATATTTTTTTGTGAGAAATAATCCAATATTAGTAATATTAAGATTACATAATATTTTTTTTTAAATATTTTTTTTAAATAATTCCACACTTAGAAAAGAAAAATATTTATTTAAAAAACGTTACTTAGGAATAAGAAAATTTGAATTTATGGGACGCATGGTTTAGTGGTCAGAGCGCTATGACAGTTTCCAAGCCGCGCAGGTTCAAATTCCGGTACTTTCAAATTTTTAAACGTTTTTTTAAATAAGTACATAATTTGGTGGGCTTAATGGAGGCGTAAATCTGGTAAAAGTCCTGCTCGTGCCGTACACACTTAACTACTATGGCACAAGAAAGAAAGGAAAACACTACAGAAATATTTAAAACAAAAGTAGAGAAATTTGAATGATTCATACAATTTAAAAAAATAAAGTGCCAATACCCAAATGGGTAAAAGCAGGTTTATTTTTTTTAACTCGCTAACTGATTTCGATATCGTCCATTCACTTAACCATGCGAGGGTCATTCTCAAACTTTTAAAAATTTAATTGTGTACAGTGCTATTTTTAATTTAAAAGTTTTATATTAATGGCGTTGGTACGTATTCAAGGTTTTTGTCATTATAATTTTTTTTTTTTTTGTAAATATTCTATTTATAGCTCTCATAAATTTTTTTGAGGCCAGTCGTGGCGCAAGGGCACGAAGTGTGACTGTACCGCGACTGGTTGCGGGATCCTCACTCAAGAAAACGAAATAGTTATTTAAATTTCCATTTCTTCGCTCTGGTGTCTGGTGGTGGGAAAGTACGGCGTTCCGCCATTCAATACGCAATACATCCAAAATTCGGCAGAAAGTGGGGAACGGAGTGTCTTAATACTAGGTTCCCTCTGCCTACCCTGCTATCTGCAAGATGCAGCGTGAAGCTGATTTTTTATTATGATGTATAATAATACGATGGTAATGAGCTTAAGTCTGTCTCCGAGGAATATTTATGTATATTATTGTATCGTATTTATTTCGCATATAGCAGATTAAGCAAACACTATGTAGTGTCAAGATACTACGTTCTCCACTTTTCACTCATATTCGAGATATACTATTAAGGGCAGTCGTGGCGTAGATACACAAGCGTGCGACTGCAAGCGGGATTGTAAATGAATTGGAAATGTGATTCATACTCGACGGAATGAAATATTTTATTTATTCATTTCTTCTCGAGATAAAAGTACGGCGCTAAGTTCCGCAAGTACTCAACACGGATTGCCTCCAGAATTCGGCGGATAGAGGGTAACAGAAGTGTCTTAATGGGAACGCAGCTTCTTAATATTAGGTTCCCAGGTGTCCTCTGCCTACCCTGCTATGCGGGTTAACGTGTAAAGCTATAAAATAAAAATTAATGACATGCATATGCATAATTGTATTTTATAAGTTTATAAAAAAACAGCTTTAAAATTTTATCGTATATACTCGAATTTAACAGAAATGGTAGAGATATTCTTAAAATCCGTTTTCTTACTATTTTATATGAAATAATTGTCCAAAGCGAATTATATCAAATGTACAACCATATCGTCTATAATCATACTGCCCTACTGAGCTGTGATAGCTTCAATTATTATTTTGTGATATATTAAACTCACATTACAAAATGGCCTTAATATGGTAAATTAAGGCCGTTGTGGCGCCAGGGCATAAACGTGTTACTGTAACACGACGGTTGTGGGTACGATTCCCCCTCGGGGCAGTCGATTATAATTTATTAACGTTTTAATTTTCTTGCTTTGTTAAGTGGCGAACGGAGTGTCTTAACTCTATGTTCCCTCTGCCTACCCTGCTGTGTGCGGGATACAGCGTGTAGCTGATATTTTATTTTTATATTTTTTTCGCTCTAGAACCCAAAACAAAAGCGGCGTTGAACTACGCCAATTAACACGCAATTCTGCGAAATTTGGCGGAAACTTTTGAAAGCACTAGGTTTTCTCTGCCTACCCTGCTATATGCGGGATATAGCGTGAAGCTGGAAATAATAATAAAAAAAACAAAAATCCTTAGTATTCTTGGCACATCAAAAGTAAGTCCGGTCCAGAACGAACTCTTAAAGAAATTGCTGGGCTTTGTTTAGTTTTCCCCATTGATAAAGATTGGCACTTATTAGTTGTCTGACACAGGAACAAATAAAATGGACGAGGGAGTTTTGCTGATAGTTTGAAAGAAAAAGATAATACAATAAAGTCAGTCGTGGCTCAGTGGCACAAGTGTGTTACTCTAAACACAACGGTTGTGGGTTCGATTCTCACTAGGGGAAATGAAACATTTAATGTTTTCATTTCCTCGCTCTGGTAGGAGGCAAAGTTTTAACACTAGGTTCCTATGTTCCCTCTGCTTACGCTACTATGTGCGGGGTGCAGCGTGAAGCTAAAAAAAACGGTAATACAATATTTTTTTAACAATAAAGAACGTTTAATTTTCATAGTAATTAAACATATAGGCCATATGCATATTATATGGTTTCTATGACTAAATATGGAAGCTTAATATGTTTACCAGTATTATTATTATTAAAGAAGCCAAAAAATATGCTGCTGAAAAGCGAAAAAACTACAGCAGCCTTCGTATTTGGGTTTTTGCCTACTATATAGAGGGAACTTAGTGTAAGACACTCCGTTCTCCACTTTCAGTCGAATTCTGGAGGCATTGAGTGTTAAGTGGCAGAACTCAACGCCGCGCTTTGCCTCGACACCAGAGCAAAGAAATGGAAATTTAAATTTAAGTAAATATTTCATCTCCTCGAGTGGGGATCGTTTCCTCCTCGCTTGTTTACAATCCACAGCTCGCTTCGCTCACTTGAAAAAATTACTATAGAAAAAGAATTTTTTTTGACAGCGCTTCTTTGTTTTGTCAATATATTCTAAATTCTAAATTTCTTACTCACAACGCTTTTTTATGAAAATGCAATAAATTGCGGCTGTCGTGGTACAGTGGCACAGTGTCTGACTATAAACAAAACGGTTGTGGGTTCGGTACCCACTAAGAAAAATGGATAATTGCCAACAAGACAAAGCGCGGTGTTGAGAGAGTGGAGAACGGTGTCTCTTAACAGTAGGTTCAAAAGTTAGATATACATACAGGATACAGCGTAAAGTAATGAATAAAATATAGTTTTGTGATTTGTGTGTGCATTTTTATAGCAGGAAAATGATTAATAATCATACGACTTATAAAATTGTTTCTAAATTTAAATTTACGATTATAAAATATTAACATATCGTCAAGGTTGTGCTTCTAAGTCTGTATAAATGACCAAAGTAAATTATAAGATATTTTTGATTACTAATTTGCTTAGTAAAGTGCGACAAGTTTTGAGTAGAGTGGGTTCTGTATCTATTTAAATATAAAAAAATGTATTATTAATATTCTCATATAATTTAATGATGCTGCTTTTTACAAAATAAAACGGTTAGTACGCTTTTTAAAATCTTACTTTCCACTTTGCTATAGTTATAGCGGGAGAAATGTACAATAAACAAACGCAAATCGGACTCGCCCACCAAGTGTTTCGTATAAAAATTCGAAATCTCTACCTTTTTCTCAAATTCACACTTAGCCACAGCCTTTTCTTCTAATACCAGTAGTAGGGATTGGTGCGTTCTGGCTCATTAAATTGATCGCCTTATCAATCAAAATTTTCCGCGGATTTTCTCGCGGGTCGCG
Source organism: Heliconius himera (assembly GCA_021202915.1). Taxonomy (NCBI): domain Eukaryota; kingdom Metazoa; phylum Arthropoda; class Insecta; order Lepidoptera; family Nymphalidae; genus Heliconius; species Heliconius himera. Next base: position 794,607 of record JAJHJA010000455.1, on the reverse strand, counting down.
GTTTTGATTAATTAATTGACCGCGGATTAAGTTGATTACCCCAGATCCGCGGCTTTTTTCGCGGTTAGTAGCCGCCATAATTTCGAGTCTTTTCATAGAGTAGTAGGGATTGGTGCGTTCTGGCTCATTAAATTGATCGCCTTATCAATCAAAATTTTCCGCGGATTTTCTCGCGGGTCGCGGTTTTGATTAATTAATTGGCCGCGGATTAAATTGATTACCCCGGTTCCGCGGATTTGTTCGCGGTTAGTAGCCGGCAATATTTTGAGTCTTTCCGTAGAGTAGTAGGGATAGGTGCGTTCTGGCTCATTAAATTGATCGCCTTATCAATCAAAATTTTCCGCGGATTTTCTCGCGGGTCGCGGTTTTGATTAATTAATTGGCCGCGGATTAAATTGATTACCCCGGATCCGCGGATTTGTTCGCGGTTAGTAGCCGGCAATATTTTGAGTCTTTCCGTAGAGTAGTAGGGATAGGTGCGTTCTGGCTCATTAAATTGATCGCCTTATCAATCAAAATTTTCCGCGGATTTTCTCGCGGGTCGCGGTTTTGATTAATTAATTGGCCGCGGATTAAGTTGATTACCCCAGATCCGCGGCTTTTTTCGCGGTTAGTAGCCGCCATAATTTCTATATAACTGGAAGAATGCAGAAGTACGCCTTAAATACTATGTGCAATCTGAGCGTAATGAACTTTATGAAAGCTTGCGTGATATTATATACAACATTACCAAAGAAATCGCAGGAAGTAGTCAGTGTCTGAAATATTATCCTAATAAATTAAATATGTCATGAATTCGTTTGTTTTATTTTGTATTTAATAGTTTATTCACTATTACTCAAATCAAACACATTTGTACAATAAAAAAATATTTTATTTAAAAAATAGTTTTAAACATTACATCCACAATTAAATCATTATACAAAGTATTATTAGAAAAAATGTTAAGAAAATCAGACATTTTCATATTTCTATATCTAAAATATAAATACATTAAACAATATTCACCACATACAGTAGTAAAATAATTTTGAACTTGTTTATTATTATAAGACCATAATTTTGAATTTCTTTTTATAAATTTTTCATGCATCTTAATTGGTTTACGGCCATAAGAATCGAAGTATTCACCTACACCATCAGCATCAATGTGAATGGCAACCCAATGTGACCCTGGTTTCGTATCAGGATCCATGTTGCTAATAACGTATATAGGTAAACTAGAGTATATTGGTAATCTGTTTGCAGCAAAAACATTATACTCGATTTGCGGGTTTATCTTTCTCATAAATTTTTGCAGCTCATATGTATCCATTTTTACATGTATTTATGATAAAACACGTTGATGCTAACAATGCTTACAAATTAATGATGCTATACAAATAATTAATACATTATTATACTTAACTACTATAATCAACGTTAACATCGCGATTTTTATTTACCTCAATAACGTTATCGAATTCTGCATAAACAAGACAATTAATGGTTTTTGTGAGAGCTGTCTCAAACCGAACCTCTAACCTAACGCTACCATGACGAATCAAGTTCCAATGAGATGAGGAATTTGCCGATAGATCCGGGGTTAGATCAAAGGCCATTAGACAATTTCCTCGTGCATAGTTTTCAATTGATATTGAATTACCTTCATTTAAAAAGTGAATACCGGTTCCCGAGAATAGTGTCTGATACGTTGTGGTGTAGACATTGTTATTAAAGGATGGTTGTAAAGTTTTCGTTGGAACTTGTTGGCCATCCACATACAAACTAAAAGAGCTTATTTTAAAATTATCAAAGTTAAAAGGATTGCTAGTCAAATTTCCATTAAAAGCTGAATTGTTAACAAATCCGACAATACATCTTTTAGGCACTTGACCGAGGAAAATGTTATCAAGAGTTTTGCCCTGTACATCACATGGGATCGTTAAAACTTTAACTTCAGCTCGTGTTATAGGATACTTTGCTGTAGTAGAAGCCAACACCTTTTCGTGAGCAAGTAGTACAGTTGGATTTATTCGAGCTCTACGAATGATAAGAGATGCATCATTAATAGTTACTTTAAATTTCGCATCAGCTTTAGTCGCCATAAGATTGAAAGCCTCACGTGAGCGAACCAACTTCACTCCTAATGTAACACCATTAATTAAAAATTTTTCTTGATTAAAAATATCACTATGTAAATGTCCAATCATTTCAATTTCGTTTATAGCCAAATTTTTTCGTTTACGAAAACCTTCATTTGTATCATCGGTTGATTCCATTTTCCCGGGGGTATCTTCATACCACAATCCACAGGTGAGATGTGATTGTTTTGCTGCTGGGCCATAATTAAGCAAGTTTTCTATGTAAGCACGATATGCATAAGTATTATTGGGTGGGGACACGAGTTTTTGATTTAAATATACGTCTAATTGACTGAATAGTGAATGCAACCAATTGTTTACTGGTGCTACATCAACAGCTTCACCGCCATCTGTTTGCGTAATTTTAGCTTTGATACTGATTAATGTGTGAGATAAATCAATGTAATCGTCTCCAGTACCGGGCACTTGAAACTCAATAGGGCCATCATCAGACAAAGATGATATAGGTTTATAATGAACCCATTGTCCACTTTCTATACTTGTTTGCGTTGATGGTAGAGCGAATAAATCTAATTCTGACTTAACACACTCGCAAGAATGATTATGTAAAAACGACATTTTTCACTTCGAAAAAATATCCTTAATTTTATTTACTCTACGTGTTTTTCTTTCACCCTTCCTACGCGACGATCTCGATGAACTGGTCAAACGTTTAATTCGTTTCACACTTTTATACCCAGAACCAACCAAGTTATCAACTTTTTGATCTGCCTTTCTTTTTAAATTTGAACTAGCTTCTTTTAAACGAGTTTTTATAGATTCATTCATAGGTCGGGAATTAATCATATCCGTTAAGAGACCAACGCCTGTGTTCAAAGCTTCTTTTCCAATAGCCTTGGCACCGCTTTTAAAAATAGGAAATACAGATCTAAATAATCCACCTAAAAAACTTCCAATACCATGTCCACGTTGATATGGAGCACCTTTGTAAATTACACCTACTCCCGAACCTGCTTGATGTGAGTAGTAATGTTCATATGGACAATCGGTTTTGTAGTGATTATGGGTCATTGTAAACGTTTAAAATGAAGTTTAACACATGAGATCCCAAACTGAAATGGTATCTTTTCACCTGTGTTTGTTCTTATATCTATTTCAATTGTATCAAATTCTCTACGCATTACGGGTATATAGTGAGCTGGTGAGAAAATGTGCATTTTGTATGAGCCATAAATATATTTAGTTGGGTCTAATGGTATTATTCTCAATAGAGATGACATTACATCCCCTACAATTTGAGGGGAGATTATATCTGAATACACAAAAAGTTGAGACGGTAAACCTAAATGCAAATTAACCGGATACTTTCCAAAGGCAGTGGTAACAAAATTTGTTTTTGGCGCGAAACCTAACTGCAGTGCCAGTGTTGGTGATAATGTTATTCTAGTAACATTGTTATTCAAAATTTTCCTTAATACCAATTTTGATACATCATCGTAGCGAAAGTTAATAGTATCCATTAACATTGGATTTTTATTTAAAGCGCTCAAAATTTGATTGGTGTTCTCATAGTTGGTTGCAGGAATGCGTGTTTTATACAACACTGATGAAGGTGATTCATTTTCGATGCCTACAATTTTTGTTGTCTTTGCAATATGTACAACATTTTGGCTCTCTTGAACAGTGTACATTGAACATGGATACTGAAATTCTACCACCCCCACTACCCACACTCCATCTAGTTTAATAGTTTTCGGTAACTTAGTAGAAAAATTTGTAGTTGTGTTTTCTGAGAAATATGTCATTGAGCTGTTGCTGAGCAACGTTAAATAAAAACTTTCTTCACTCATATTTTTTTTAAGCTTGCCGCTTTTATCCAACTATTAAATTTATCTGGATATCCTCTCCACTTTACTAACAACTCTTTTCTATGACCCGAATACCGTGAACGTATTATTTTATCAATTTTATATTCTAGGGTGGGGGTATATTCTACTTTCTGTAACTCTCTTTCATAGAAAGTCCCCACGATTGGTTCATTTTGCAAGTCTTTAATGCTATATACAACGAAAGGGGATCTGTAAATTATCGATGAAATTACAAAAATTTCATCACTCCAGTTGGTTTCGTAACCTTTTTGAAATATATGTTTATACTTGGTTATTCTTACATAATCTCCAATGCGAAATCTTGCTCTTATTTCAGTTGTATACTTCGAATTGGTTTGTTTATCATACAAATTGCACCAAACAGTCATAATATTGCTAGAGTTTACATCACATGGACACATTTTTATGCTTCTATGATAGCTGTGATTATAGGAATATAATAAATCTTGTAATATATCAATAAATTTATACGTGTTGTTATGGGTGAAGTAACGCCACATTTTCATTTTTAAAGTCCTTTGAAACCTTTCCACTATACTTGCTTTTATATCAGGATTATTAGTAGTATAATAATTAATGTCTCTACTTTTGAAATACGTTCTAACATCTTTGGAAACAAATTCAGTTCCTTTGTCTGATTGTATATGTCTAGGAGTACTGTTAGCTTCACTAAAAATACTTTCAAAACATGTTTTCACAGTTTGAGAATCTTTCTTTTTCATGGCTCTCGCAAACGCATATTTACTAAATACATCTATAACACAAAGTATATAATTAAAACCATCATTATAGTTACTATACGTCCTCATATCACTCAAATCAGCCTGCCAAAGCTCGTTAAAGTTTGATAATATGTATTTATTCCGAGGGAATCGTCTCTGTACGGGTTTATGCAGTGTGTAAGTTTCTTGAGATTGTAACCATTTTTTTACATCTGTCTTCGTCATCGTCCCCCTCATTGCCTTTGATAAGCTCGCTATACTACTATAACCAGCTGGATGAGATACATCATAGTATATACTACTTATATCTAGTACGGGGTCCATCTTTCCCAATCAATTTTTTTATTAAGTTTCCTAGATTCAGAGGAGGATCTACTTCTTCTATTCTGAGATGCAGGAGATGGCGTAATTTGCAATGGTTCTTTGGAAGGAGTAGTTTCTCTAAATTCTGATAAATAGAGATTGTTCATATATTCAAGCGTTTTAGGATTACCTATACAATATAGAGGTACTTTTATATCTTTCAATGCTACAACAAATTTTTCCCACCCTCTCGGTCGAGGACGTTTCAGTCGTCTCAAAGCGTCATTAATTAAATCAGCAATATTGCTACCAGGAATCAATTCGTTATTAACAACAATAGTACCATCATCATTCCAATATATTTTATCTCTATGTTTATTTATTGTATCCATCAACAATTCACCTTTTTTCTTAAATGTCTTTGGTAGCAATCTGCTTATGTAGTCTGAGGTATAATGGGCTAAAGACCCAGATACACTCGGAAGTGCGTCCTCTTGTTTTGTGACCTGTTCTACGAGTGTTGATTCATTATTTTTGCTATGACTTTTATGGGATTTTAGTACTTTATTGGTCCCCGATGGAAATAGATTTTTTATTGAATGGTCTGTTTCTTCCGCTATGATGGGTAATTTGAAAGATTTTCGATCTTGCTCGGTGAAATGTAAATATCTTTGTAATGTTTGCATGTACAAAGACCATTTTTCACGATCTCCGACATTACGTTTTAAGATTTTATGCATTTCCGTGTCAAGGCGAGATAAAACATTGTCGCTGGCGTGCTCCTGTTTTAATTTGTCTATTAGTTCGGGTTCTATCAAGATCATCTTTTTCACGTTTTCCATTGTGCTTAAATTATACAACTAAATAATCCACTTAAAATAGCTCCCAAAATTATAGGTAAAAATGCACCACCTTTTTGAACAATAATACGTTTTCGCCACTTATTTTTCCCTTTTAAGATTAATTTTCTGAGGATTGTTTTATATTTACTCAACTTTGATTTATCTTTATCATTAAGGGAAATTTTACCGTTCAAAATGTTAAATATACACTCACATATACAGTGTATTTCTTCATCACCACAAGATTTTAATAATGCCTTGCGATATTTTGGTTTTAGTGTATGTAATGCCTTCAATAAACTGCGATGCGTATTTACTCGAGCAGGCATTATTAAGTACTGATAAAAATTTCCTCATGTTTGTTATATTTAAACCCATTCTTTTTAGGAACATATACCGTACAATTTGCATCAAACGGGAATATTTTAGTTTTAAAGCGGCACATGTCATTAGTATTTTGTTTAAGGTCTATCATCAGGTATCCATGTGCCTCCTTGGTTGCGTCTTTGTAAGCCTCTTCAACAAATTTTGAATTTTCAGGGTAAACTTGTCGTGCTAAGTAGCGAATTTGTGTCTTATCACGAGGATTTTTAAAGTATACAATGTAACTTGAATTCAAAGATATGTCTCGTTGTCCTTTACCCTGATGGAACAAATTTTGTGAAATGTAAAACACACTCAAATTTCTGTGATGGCTACCTTTTGTAAAAATATCAACGATGCGCCCATCGGATTCCCTCATTAGATCATCGATTATGAGCAATTGAGGCTGTTTACCATCGAACATACTTAAATCGGGAATACCCTGACTATAGTTTACATTCGGTAAATTGTACAAGGGTTGCATTTCATCGTAACACCAAGTTATTTCATTAAATTGTGTATTGCATATATCCTCAACATAATTCAGAAAATGCGTAACAAAATTAGATTTTCCACATCCGCTAGGACCCGCAACTATAGCGGTGAATGGATGAATAAAATGATGCATTTTTCTAGTCTGCGACCTCCCTGCTAAACGTTATTAATACAAATGGGGTGGTTATGAAATAATACATGGGTTTTTATTATAATTTATTTATTTTATTTATATATATATATATATATATATGTACAAATTAAAGAAGTCTTATGGCTAACTTATACTAACAATACTATGCCGAGTTTAGGGTGTATATTACAAATTAGAGAAATATTATAACTATCTTACTCTAACGGTATGATTCATATATTCAAGATACATACCTCATATTTTACAATAAATGATTATACAAAACAAAATACCTAATCACTGTAATTTATAATGACCCCATGCAAGTGTGTCTGTAGAGTTTTCTATTAAATAACGTTTACTATCATTGTGCGATAAAGAAACTTTGTTATTTTTTTGGGTGTAAATTATGTGTTTAATTGATTTAAACCGTATCATTGAATCCATTTTAATTCTCTTTTTGAACAAACAATCCTTATAGTCCTTTATTTGAAAAGATTTTGTTACGCTTTTATTTACCCCCTTGGCTTTGGCAATGAATTTATCACCTACATCCATTGCATACATTTTAGATCGCAGGCCTACAAATTCTTTAAAAATCATTCCATTGTTTTCATCTTTAAAAAGTCCTATTTTCTTTTTATTAATGAGGGGGAACCCATATGGATTATTGGGAGGATAATCGGATGTATCAAAATATCTATCCAAATCAATTTTAATGTCATTATAAAAATCTTCTGTGAAAATTTGATATATCAAACTATCTGTATCTGTATAAAGTAATTTTAAATTTTCTTTAAACTTGTTTTTCATGAATGAATAATGAAAATCATATATAAGTGTTTTAGATATATCTAATATACAGAACCCTAAGTAAATCGGTTTATTGTAGTAGAGTTTGGTTTTATTCAATTGAACCGCAACCAAGTTTTCAGAAAATATCGATAGACTATGAAATTCAGGTTTGGATATCAAACTCTGCGCACCTTCCATACCACCATTGTTTGACCAATGTGTGAGTAACTTAACATTGACTCGTTTTTCAATATTCTCCATAGTTTTTCCAAATACTGAATTATTCATCAACTTGTAAAAATCTTTATCGAATTCAGTACACGCCGTGGACCGCATTTTGGTATTTAAATCGATATATTTAGACAACCACGCCCTCTGTTTGAATTTTAGAACTCTGTGAATTTTATGTAAATGCAAACCGTTGTCTATACATTGTTTTAAGTTCCTGTAATGAATAATATATTTTTTTTTATCTTTCAAGTTGGGTACTAGTTTTTTTTCTCTACTACCACCGATGGATATATTTTCAGAGCAAAAAGGTAAGTCCGAGTGACTATCGTGTATATCAACAGGATATTGCAAATCGACTTCTAATATGTATCCATATTCAGCATCGTTTGCTATGTTGAAATCAACATTTACATCGACCCATTCAAAGTCACCGATTGGAAGGGGTTGTGACATAGCCCACCCATATAAATTATTTGCATCGAGGTAAACTAGATATGAGGATTGCAATTTGCTATCGTAATCCTCCATAAATTTGTTATTTGCTTTCGCATATCTGTTACTGCATTGCGATATACCACCTCTAATACCCTTTTTTATGAAAGCTATTTTATCAAAATCTGTTAATAATTCTAATTCTATCATTGTGGACTTTAACATGGCATCCCAACTCAAACCTGGTGCGGTATAGTAATGAGCAGGGTCCAAATCATAAGTTTTCATACATATATTGCGAAAGTTTTCAAATACATCGGTCAGCAACAAAACGTCTGTTTTCAAATATAAACTAGTGTAATCATCCATGGTTCCACATTTGAAATGATTCCAAACATCTTGGGCATGTCTATAATCATCATTTGATACATTTGTATTTACCAACGAATTAAAAAATTGATTTTGTGTTGGCAATGATGATATTTTCAAACTTTCGAACGAAGTCATTATTTCGTATGGATATACACCCTTCCTAATTAATCTTTTAAAGTCTTCATCTCGCGGGTAATTTTTTTTGAGCTCAACAAATTGATGTGTTTTTATATTATGTGCTAATCTATCAAGACTGCTTGACATAAATTTAAATGAGTCTAAAAATCTTAACGAGATATTATTATTCTTAATTTTTAAATATTTTGAAAAAGAAATATATTTTTCTTTATTTTGAGGGATTATATCAATTTTACCCTCTTCAAAACCTAGAGCGTGCACAATAAAATGGGCATCGTAATTAGCTAAATTGTGCAAGAATACCGGGACAAATCGTGGGGCTTTGTACTTTTTCTTGCAGCACGTATGAGCAACACCTGCGTATTTACCACTGTACCAATCATAACATATAACATTATTATTATTATCTAAATCATTATTGCAAATATAGCAAACTTTACTTTGTAAAACATGCAAATTATCACTTTCCGATAGCGGTAATGGAGGTTTAGGAAAAGAGTTTTCTTTACAAATTAATTCTAAATCCCCTTTCAAATGCTTCATAAATTGTTCGGCGCAACGTTCGCCCGTATACGTTCTATAAATGGAGAGACTGTCATTATATGAACACTTTAAATAATAACCGAAACTAAACACCGCATGTTTTTGTATGTTATTGGTGTACGATTTCGTAGCCTCGTTTTGACATGTTTGAATGGGGGTTAAAAATGCCTCGAAATCTGCGTATATTACAAATGGTAGTTTAAGCTTTCGCTCGTAATTATTAAACGCTAATTTGTTGCTAGCCGTTTCTACATTAAACCAGTTCTTTTTTGTTTTCATTGGATCTGGTAAATCAGTACAAATGTGGACACAATCAAAATGTTGGTGTTGATCTAAACATTTTTTAGATGGATAGTGCATCAAACAACCATCGCAAATGTGAATAGCGCGATGTGTCCGATTTATCTGTTTGTGAAGTAATTTAGAAAGACATTTTATGTAACAATAGTGCCCACGCGATCCGCTGTTTATATACAATAGATTAATATGAGTAAGTTTTCGATGTTTTGTAAAGTATAGCGGACCTATAAGTCTATTACATCGAGATTCAGCATTATATTCGAGACCAAAGACATTTATGCTTAAGTTATTGAATTCTTCAAACTTGTGAATATCTTTGAGTTTTACAGGAAAAGATATTTTTCCAAATTTAAGTTTATTTTGATTATGAATATATGAACTCACTCTATCTGAATTTTTTGTAACTGGATATAAAGCAGAGAGTACCGCCCATTTGAAACACTGCACATCATTATTTTTGACGTTTATAATTGCCTTTTTATGTTTTATGTCAATTGGTAAGTCAATATACGAAGACCCCCTCAAAGGATTAAATTTATTAACATTCAAATCAATATTTCTTATTTTTTTAAGACTCCATCCACTATCTTTTTTCTCAAACTCACTTATTTTATTACAAATGTCATTCATTATTATTTGGTAAGTTGCTTCATAATCATCACCGATACATATAGAATTATTGACGGTTTGAAAATCGAATGAATTTTCTAAGCTTTTACTTTCCTGAACAAAATCAGCGTGCAAGATAAAATTAATTTTTATTAATGTTAAAGTTTTTATGCAATCATCTATTAAGTTTAAGACAGTGCTTTTAATATCATTAAGAAAACTTTCAGGGGTTTGAAATTCCGCTCCTAATGATGAGGGGTGTGTTATTCGATAAGTCACCACTCTTTGTCCAAACGCACTATCAATCAAATACACATTTGATAACTTATCATGTAATCGCAAGATATTGCTTTTATGAAGGCTGCTTTTTAAATGGCTGGCATAATACCTTTTTGAAACGAGCAATTTACACCTCGAACATTCGATGACGTCTTTTCCAGGTTCAAATGTAGACGGTACAGCTGTAGAGGATTCTTGCAAGCCCGATCCACTCTGTGCTACTTCGTGGGGTAGTAGCGAAGCATCTCTTTGTTTCCGTATTTTTTCTATGACACTGTAACAAAAACATAAAAAAATTATTGAAACGAATATCACCTATATTTATTTTTTGTTCACACATTTAAAAATACGTACTTCTATTTATTTCTCTACACATAGCACAATACGCTTGCATCGTGAAAGGACCGTCTATTGTGTCACCAGAACTATTGATATTGCCATGTCCAGGACACGGTGTAAAATAAGGCACTATACACGGATCTATCTTCAGAGATTCTGGCAGTTTCCCACTAATGTACCAAATGCGCACATATCGGTGTAGTTTGGTCACAATGAGTGATTTACTCAAAGATGCTATTTCGTCGGAACTTAGAGAAAACATACTGATGCCGATAATCACTACAAGCACAATGCTTCTATTCCCAGTGCAAACATCTTTTAAATACAGTACACAGCAACCTCCCACCACGCAGATGATTAAAAAAAACCAAAAGAGGTAAAACTCACCCTTCTAAGCGTTGCTTTTGTTCAATTTTTTCACACATATTGTAATCAAACGAGTTGTTACTTGACAGCTGCAATAATGAAAAAGTACACAATATATTTACTGGGCAACAACATAAATAAATTAGTAAATGACTTAAAAATAATACTCACCGCCATTGTTTCGTATCGGAAGAGCACTTTCACGTATCACGAACAACAATTATTTCATATCAGAACAGCTTCCAGTGCAGCTTATATACGGTATGAAAGCACCCCTCCACCCTATGAAACTTGTAGGGACATGAATGTAATATTGAAACGGACAGTGACTCAGAGATAATTGCAAAAGAAATACTTAAGGGATATAAATCTTTCCTCTTTCAAAGGCAGGTACAATTCGTCTCCCGGTGAGACATGTATCAACAAGTATTGTACATCAGCTTACGTAGCCTTTCAAATCAGCGTTGATTGTATTAAATATTTAACCCTGAGTCAGAGATGATTACAACAAAATAACTAGGTGATAACCAACCGATACAAATATGAAACGGCTCTATGATGAGTAGGTATTATACGAAAACAATTTTACTGCGAACTAGGTTAGGTTAGGTTAGTATTGTTATGCAAAAAAAAAGTAAAACGAAATCCGCGGTTAATTAATTAATTAATCAAAATGGTGCGCCACCAACACAAATATGAAACGGTTCTATGATGAGTAGGTTAGGTTAGGTTAGGTATTCTTATGTTAAAGAAATAAAAAACACTAATACACTGCTATTTTAAAAATGTTTGATAAGGCGATCGAGGCGAAATTTTTGATGAGCCAGAACGCACCCAAAAAATAATGGCGGGTACTAACCGCGAAAAAAGCCGCGGATCTGGGGTAATCAACTTAATCCGCGGGCAATTAATTAATCAAAACCGCGACCCGCGAGAAAATCCGCGGAAAATTTTGATTGATAAGGCGATCAATTTAATGAGCCAGAACGCACCAATCCCTACTACTCTATGAAAAGACTCGAAATTATGGCGGCTACTAACCGCGAAAAAAGCCGCGGATCTGGGGTAATCAACTTAATCCGCGGCCAATTAATTAATCAAAACCGCGATCCGCGAGAAAATCCGCGGAAAATTTTGATTGATAAGGCGATCAATTTAATGAGCCAGAACGCACCAATCCCTACTACTCTATGAAAAGACTCGAAATTATGGCGGCTACTAACCGCGAAAAAAGCCGCGGATCTGGGGTAATCAACTTAATCCGCGGTCAATTAATTAATCAAAACCGCGACCCGCGAGAAAAACCGCGAAAAAAGCCGCGGATCTGGGGTAATCAACTTAATCCGCGGCCAATTAATTAATCAAAACCGCGACCCGCGAGAAAATCCGCGGAAAATTTTGATTGATAAGGCGATCAATTTAATGAGCCAGAACGCACCAATCCCTACTACTCACGTTGTTGTTGCACGCTTTTCTTGCCCGTCGATGTTCCAGGTGTCATTATTGTTTTTCGTTAATATTGATTAATATGATATATATGTTATAACTAACTTCACGCTTTATCCCTAGCGGGGTAGTTAGAACGGAGCGCCAAACGCTACAGTCTCTACGTACCTCTTTCGCCTCGTCCATTGTCATGAATCTCTTTATACATGCCCTCCGGGGGGTCCTCATGCTTTTTACGTGACCTTCCTCCAGTATCTTTGATACTGTTTTTGAAGGTCAACCGAGATCTCCTCCTACCCCTCTTACCGCTCACTTTTCCATCATAAATCTCTTTTGCCATTCTTTCATCACTCATTCGTTCGATGTGCCCAAACCAGCTGAGCACGTTCTTCTTCATTCTCACCGTGACATCTTCGCTAGTACCTGCTATTCTGTGTACCTCTTCATTGCGGATTCGATCCGCTAAGCTGACTTCGCATATGCTACGAAGAGATCGCATCTCCACGGCATTCATCTTTCTCTAATTCTTCTTCTGTAATACCCACGTTTCGCTGCCGTATAACAGAGTCAGTCGGCATTGTGTACGCCCAAACGCGCAGTTGTGCTGACGTTTCGCCATCTCATCAATGCAACTCCTTAGTTGCAACGGAGCCTTCTCCGTTAACCTTGTTACCGGCAGCAATACGCCTTTCCACATCCATCTCGCATCTTTCATCTCTACTGAACATACTTCCTAAGTATACCACTTCATTCACTTGTTCTAATATCTTTCAATTTACACTGATCTTGCATTCCGTCCTTTCTTCATCTCTTTCAAAAATCAGAACCTTTGTCTTATTCGCATTTAGGCTTAGACCATTATATTCACACCCTTCTTTCAGAGTGGTGACCAATGCCTGCAACTCGCATTCTGATGATGCAATAAGCACTGCATCATCTGCGTACAGCAGGCAATACACATTCAGGTCACCTACTATCATTCTCATATCACTTTGTTTCACTCATTGGAGACAGCTATCCAAATACAAATTGAACAACCAAGCTGACATGGCGCAATCTCGTTTAACACCCGATCGGATGTCAAACCAGGGCGACATGCCAGCTCCTACTCGCACGCAGGCTGGGTGATCTCTGTAAAGAGACTTTACAGCCTGCAACAAAGGTCCGCTCACACTGTACCGGAGTAGTATCTCCCATAATTTCGCTCTGTCAAACACCTTTTCCAACTCCACAAAAGCACAGAAAACTTTTTGGTTAAAGGCCAAAAATTTTTCCGTGATCATGCAGAGGTAAAAGATCTGATCTATACACCCTCTTCCAGGTCTAAAGCCTCCTTTGGCCTCCCACAACAACCTTTCAGATCTCTCTTGCATTCTTCTCGCTAAAACTTTACTTTCTGAGCTAATCTGATAGCCCTATGGGTTGCGCAGTCTATCTGTGAACCTTTGCCTTTATACAAAGGCACGATGCATCTCGCCAATCGTCTGGGACCTCCCCTGATTTCCAGCACAAATTGCACAAAAACTAGAACAAGTCCAAGACGCGTGGCCCACTATATTTGATCATCTCGGCAGTATCTCCATCTGCTCCCGCTGACTTACCACATTTCAGACTTAGTATTGCACTCTCAACTTCTTTTACACTGATTTCGCCATCAGCTAAAGACTCAGCGTTCCGCTGCTACTTGAGACTGAGGCGTCATCACATTCATATATCTCCTTGTAAAATTCCGCCCATCGCTGCAAAAACGCTGCAAAAACGTTGCAAAATATGTTGTTAAATAATAAGCCTATAAGATATTTTTCGTAGCAAATTATTATATATTTTTTTATAATTAAAAATTGTTTTATTTAGTAAATATAATTTAATTTACTACTTCCCTAAAAATCCCCCCCTAACTTAACTCTAAAAATAAGAAGAGGCTTGAAAAATTACTAATTTTGGTACAAAAAACAAAAATATCGAAAATATCGAAAAAACCGGGATCCCGGGATTTTTCTGGAGTCGATATCGAAAATCCCGGTTTTGTTTGAATGGTCCGATATTGCGACCCCTAGTGCAAATACGCGGGTGAAGCTGCGCGCGCCCATTAGTACATTTATAAAATTCTAATAGAATCATTATTCAATTACAGAAGTAATCAATTAAGAATCGAATCTAATTTATATAAAGTATTTTTTATGTTAAATTACAAGGAAGAAGATTATATTGAAATATTTTTTATTTTTCCTTCGAAGATTATAGGTGGAGATCCCATCGCTTAAAACTGTAGGGATCAGATTTTCTAGTGAAACTTAACTTTAACTATTTAAGAATGATACATGATAGTAGAATAGATTACACTAGGGTTGCCAAAAAAAATCCTGCCGCAATCACCTTTAATTAATGTTTTTCGTAACTCGTTTTTGAAGAAAATTGAACTCATATGTTTTTTATGTGAATCGCACATCATTTGAAAGAAAATCGCATAAGGAATTGGAAAAACAATGGTTGCCAGCTCTCAGTCTGCCGCATGCCCAGGGTTGCCTGGTTTAAAGAGGTCAGTTAATGTTAATATTTGCACTTATGTGTTTTTTTAATGAATTATATATCAAATTAAAGCTTATTTTTTTCTCATCACTAAAACACATGGTTGCCTGCAAAAAAACTGCCGCAAGCAAAGGTTGCCATCATTTGAAATATTTTATTCTGATTCCGTTTGACTGAGAATAGACGATGAAATACGCGATTTGCCTTATGTTTTAAAGTAAAATATTATATAATAGAAGGTCAATCTTAAAATTAATGTTTATTCTAGCTATTTACCTGTTAAATGATGATTATAATCATATTAAGAACATACAAAAAACTATTTAAATATGAAATCATCCTTATTTTTCAAGTGAAATAATGAACCCATGATATTAAGTCTTTGCTAAATCTGTTTTCTAAATACTAATACTAATTTAAATTATCATTTTAAAACGACTAAATTATCTAATTAAATAAATGCTTACAAATATCAATCTATTATAAAGTATTAATTACATCATGTTTCCTTAAGATAATGAAGACGACAATTATTGCGTATGTTTTTTTATTAATTAAGAAAATATGGAAAATAACATTTCAATATACTCTCTCTCTCTTTGTCCTCTGCTCGTTTGATTTTTTTTTTCTCGTTTTTTTTTTGATAACGGTCTTTTCTCTCACGCAACTTTTAAGAATTTGTATTTAAAGAAATATATATGATAGAATTATAATAAACAAAATTAATTTATCAAAAATAAATTCTAAGAAATTTCGACAGTAATGCCGAATAATAAACGCTATTTAAGGTTTATGACCAGGAGTCGGCAAATATCAATTAGTTGTCTACTTTTTACTATAGATAATCATTCTGCGGCGGTATACAAAGCAAACAAAATGCAATAATTTTATTTTCGTAGATGTATTGTTTCTAAATGCAATAACAGTGCAGATGGCCAAATGAGATGTTTTTGAACATATTACTTAGTTACTTACCTTTCGTTTTGGAGTGAAGACGTTTTTAGTTAACATGACAAAAATGAAGATCTGTTTTTTGTCCGAAAATGTGTGTGGAATTTAATAATGAGTCTGAAGTGTAAAATTATGTTGTTGTTCCGCCAAAAAATGAATTTTATATACAGTAACATTTTCTTAAATAGTAACACAATGCACGGTTATCACTTACAGTGTTACAAAAAGTTCATTGTTGTAAAACAAAAATATAAAGAAGAACCCCACTCGAGGAGATGAAATATTCACTTAAATTTATATTTCCATCTCTTCGTTCTGGTGTCGAAGCAAAGCGCGGCGTTGGGTTCTGCCATTCAACACGCAATGCCTCCAGAATTCGGCAGAGAGTGGGGCGTTCCCCACTCCGTTGAGTGTCTTAACACTAGGTTCCCTCTGCCTACCCTGCTGCGTGCGGGTTACAGCGTGAATCTGATCTGATTTTTATTTTTCAATTATTTTCTAATGCAAAACGTAAGTATAATTAATGTTTGATAAGCATAATTAAATTTAATGTTTAATATTATATATTTTTCTCTGAGGACGAAGAGAGAGATTGAGAGTTTATAACGAGGTAATTTTCCATATTTTCTTGATTAATAAATAAAATATATGCAATAATTGTCAACCTACATTATATTATGAAAACATTATGTAAGTAATACCTTATAATAGAACGATATTTGTAAACGTTTATTTAATACTAGTGGGCGCGCGCAGCTTCGCCCGCTTATTTGAACCCTTACGGGATGAATTCTATAAAACCATGAAACATGTGTTCAATGAAATATTTTTAGGAGTCTGAATTTCAAATATTATAAAAATCGGTGCCGATAAAAAAAAAACCATACAAACTTTCAGCCCCTATTTTATCCCTTTAGGCTTCAGTTTTCTTAAAATCCCTTATTAGTGGATGTCCAGATTATGAAAAAAAACATCTGTCCAAATTTCACGTTTCTACCATCAGCGGCTGTGCGTGCGTCTTACCTCAGTCAGGTACTTGTTTTATATATATATAGATGATAATTTAGTCGTTTTAAAATAACGATTTAAACGAGTATTAATATCTAGAAAACAGATTTAACAAAGACTTAATATCATAGATTCATTATTTCAATGGGAAAATAAGGATGATTTCATGTTTAAATAGTTTTTTGTATGTACTTAATATGATTAAAATCATCATTTAACAGGTAAATAGCTAGAATAAATATTAATTTTAAGATTGACCTTCTATTTTATAATATTTTACTTTAAAACATAAGGCAAATCGCGTATTTCATCGTCTATTCTCAGTCAAACGGAATCAGAATAAAATATTTCAAATGATGGCAACCTTTGCTTGCGGCAGTTTTTTTGCAGGCAACCATGTGTTTTAGTGATGAGAAAAAAAAAAGCTTTAATTTGATATATAATTCATTAAAAAAACACATAAGTGCAAATATTAACATTAACTGACCTCTTTAAACCAGGCAACCCTGGGCTTGCGGCAGACTGAGAGCTGGCAACCATTGTTTTTCCAATTCCTTAAGCGATTTTCTTTCAAATGATGTGCGATTCACATAAAAAACATATGAGTGCAATTTTCTCCAAAAACGAGTTATGAAAAACATTAATTAAAGGTGATTGCGGCAGGATTTTTTTGGGCAACCCTAGTGTAATCTATTCTACTATCATGTATCATTCTTAAATATAAGTTTCATTAGAAAATCTGATCCCTACAGTTTTAAGCGATGGGATCTTAGGCCATTAAATTCAAATATGTTTTGTACATTGTCGAGAGAACGGTTGTAAAGTGATGTACCATTGTGCAGGCTGTTCTACGCGGGCGCGGCGCAGGGACAGCTGCCGGGCATGCTGACCATGGTGTCCGCGCGCGCCACGCCCGCGCCCGCCGTGCTGGCCGTGGCGCTGCTGTCGCTGCTCTACCTCGCCGTGTCCGACATCTACGCGCTCATCAACTACGTGGGGTTCGCCACCTGGGTGCGCTAACTCACTACTGTTTGTTCTGTTACCAATATCATCCACATCGTCTGAGTACGTGGCACTCGTAGGTACATCCTTCCATGTGCCACGTAACTGTAGAATGGCGTACCTGCAGTAGTATTTCCCTTGGAGCTACATTTGAAATACTACCGCAAATAATACTGCCGCTGTACTCAAATGTGATTATCCATACCTATATTATAAATTCGAAAGTAACTCTGTCTGTCTGTCTTTTACGCAATCAGGGCCAAACCGCTAATTTAATTGTGATAAAATACTCATATAGAGATACTTGAGGGTCTTCGGATGAACATAGGTTACTTTTTTTCTCAATATTTGTAATATTGTCGATATATACTAATATATTAAAATATTTTTTAGTTTGACAGGCAATTTATTCTGCCATCTTAATAACAACCGGCCGTTGCTAAGCAACGGTTTGCAAGGTTTGTTAGTTGTTATAAGAAAACGTCACCCAAAATGAGCTTGCTTAACGCATACATGTCGTACGCTGATTCAACCTTATAAGATACATAAAAACAATGTTTAACATAAATATGGTTCTTTATATATATAATATAACGACAATTTAAAAAAAGTCCGCGATGGTATGTGTTTATCTCTTTACTTACTTACTTTATATTTATCGGGTTTTTGTTGTATGTATTTTCTATAATTTGATATTGATCCTTATGAAAATGAATATAATAGTCACTTTTAGCATTTCATTTAGATTGAAATTATAGTTTACTGTATAACATTCTAATAAATAATTAAGGATCACTGATTCGAAATGACCTAGACTACGAGCGGCATAGTATGACCGACGCGAACGAGCCGACGACTTTGACGGTTTTGTAAATTTTCATACATTTTCGAACTACTGTTAATTTTTATGTAATTATTTGATGTTTATAATTAATTTATACTTTTCTTTGGTTCTTGGCTTATTCGAGTAGTAGATTAGTTAGATTTTCATAAATTTCTTGGTGTGGTGTAAATCGCGGCTCTGCGCGGCATCGGCATAATATTATTTAAGTATTTATTATTTAAGGAAATAATTGTTGGTTATTTCATCTCGGTTGGATGGTTATCTATACCGTTGTTATACACTTAATAAATTATAGTTTTAGTTTTTTGGGATTTTATTTGATATTGCTCGCAAAACTTATCATATTTAAATGTAGAAAGGACTTTAGTTATTTCATATAGTATCTATGTACGCGCGCAAGGAAAACGTGTAAAAAGATTTTCCACGGGTAAATCAGTAAAATCACTGAAAGTCCAATAAAAATCAGTTCAGTTATTCAGGACATTAGCTCGGAGAAATAGAAAGACAGACAGAGACAAAAAATATAATATGTTTTTATTGTATTTAAGTATTATGTAAATAACCACATGCACTTGCAAAAACATAGCACAACACATTTAATTTTAATTCTTTTAAATATTTATTTTACTTTGATGATATTAATGATGTAGCTGGTTTTGTTTAGTTTTTTTTAATTAATATTTTAATATGATTACGTTTACTTATATTTTTTTTCATTTAAATTAGATATTTTCAAAAACAATTTCATATATATATCTAATAAGCATTCGTATAATTCAAGCGGGCGAAGCCGCGTCCGGGTCCGCTAGTTAATTATAAATTAATAATAACCACGTAAAAATTAACAGTACATCGAGTATGTATGAAAATTTACAAAACCGTCAAGGTCCTCTGTCCGTTCAGGTCGATCAAACAGTGCTACTCGTAAGGCCAGATCATTTTGAAACAAATCTTCTCAATTATTTAATAAAAAGTTATACAGTAAACTATAATTTCAATCTAGATGAAATGCTAAAGATGACTATTATATTTATTTTGATAAAGATGAACACCAAATTATAGAACAAAAACAATAAGCCGATAATTTTAAAATTAAATTAAATATATTATAATAATCCAACCTACAGAAATAAGCATATACCGTCGCGGAATTTTTAATAAGCTTTTTAAAGGCCAATATGTTTGTAAAACATTGTTTTTATATATCTCATAAAGTTGAGTCAACGCACGTCATCTAAAAAAAAAGCGTTAGAAAGCTCATTTTGGGCGACGTTTTCTTTAAGCATAGCAACGGTTGAAATAACATGGCAGAATAAATTTAATGTCAAAGTGAAAATATATTTAATATATATCGATAATATTACAAACATAAGAAAGAAAAAGTATTTGTAACCATCCCAAGACGCTCAAGTATTTCTGTATGAAATTTTAGCACAATCAAACCAGCGATTTGGGCTTGTTGCTACACAGACAGACAGACAGGGTTACTTTCGAATTTATAATATAGGTATGGATGTGCGAAGTTTTTCGGCTCGGTTATAAAATATTCGTATTTTGCAGATTTCTTTAAATTGAAAATATTTAAAAAATTAAAAATAAAATTTAATTAGCTTCACGCTGTATCCCGCACACAGCAGGGTAGGCAGAGGGAACCTAGTGTTAAGACACTCTCTTCTCCACTTTGCGCTAAATTTTGGAGGCATTGCGTGTTGAGTGGCAGAACTCTACGCCGCTCTTTGCCTTGTAACCAGAGTGAAGAAATGAAAATATACATTTAGTATTTTAGTATTTTATTAATTAAGAATTTAAAATTAAAGAAATAATTAAGTAATTCTTGACACATATTTTTAAAACATTTTTACAAAAAAATGCGGTATTTAACTTTTATTTTAATGTTATTTACAGTTAAGCATAGGAGCAGCGGTGCTGTGTCTACCAGTACTGCGCTACACAAGACCCGATTTAGAAAGACCCATTAAAGTCAACCTGTTCTTCCCGAGTAAGTTACTTTTTATATTTTAGCTTACATATTAAATGTTTTGTTATTTTTAGTGCGATAAAATGTAGATAAATATATTACATTGTTCTATTCAGATTTGAACTCAGCAAAATTTTAAGTCTCTTGTATATAGGTGGGTCGGTATTGACTATGGCGTCCCTCGTAAACCTTGGCCTTTAGCCAAGTCTCAATTCTAACTTTTTACACGTTTTCAAAATATCTGGGGCGGAATCACCACAACATCTGCATTATGTTAATTGCTTGCGTTAGTATATCTAGGGGAAGCGTCCCCGGCGGTCGCTCTTCTTTTCCGGCTATAACACTAATTTCCGATTCATTTTTCTTAATAATACAATAATATTAAACGGTGAAGTAACAAGTCCACCTTCCCGCAGTAATCTACATAATCTGCACGCTGCTGGTGATCGCGTTCCCGGCGGTGGCGTCGCCCGCAGAGACCGGCGTGGGCTGCCTCATGATCCTCACGGCCGTGCCCGTGTACCTGCTGCTGCTGGAGCCCCGCACCAGGATTGAGGGGCTCGGATTTATTACTGGTAAGTTGTTGGTGCGCCCTGCTTAGTTAGCTAAGCTCCCGAAGGTTGCAACCCAAGACCGAGATGGTTGGTGTTTGATGACGAAGGCCTCAGTTGCGTACTGTATGGTAGGCTGAAAAAAAATGTTGTAGTGCAAAAATACACCACATTTACTTAATTAGGCAAAATGGTATATATTTTTTACTTGAATAATAAATTTGTTTTTGAGGCATTTATTTAAGTTAAGCTGAGGGTATATATGTGAATGTAAACATGTGAATGGGACAGGTCGTGGGTTCGATTTCCACTCGAAGATATTAAATATATTTAATATTTTCATTTATTTGCTCTGGTGTCGAAGTAAAACGCGGCGTTAAATTCCGTTACGCAATACGTCCAGAATTGGCGGGGGGAATGGGTCAACGAAGTGATTTAACACTAGGTACCATCTGCCTACTCTGCTGTGTGTAGGTTACAATGCGGAGCTGATTTATTTGATTTATTTTTATTTATTTACAGATGCTGCAACTCGTTTAATGCAAAAGCTAACGCTCTCTGTACGGCCGAAGATGAAGGTAAATATATGTTTTAGAATTTTCTTCTTATATTATATGTAAAAAATATATAATATATCAGCCACTCAATAAGTCAGCGGAAAGTGGGGAACGGCAGTTGTCTTAATGGGAAGAAAGTGTCTTCTGGACACAAGGCTCCCAGATTCCCTCTTTCTATCCTGCTATGTGCGGGTCATAGCGAGAAGCTAAAAAAATAGTGCCGCAGTCGAACCGTGTCCTACTGTGAACGCTAATGTGTGAATTCGATCCCCACTCAACGTAATAAGTTATTTCATTTCCACGCCCTGACCAGACAAAGCGCGGCGTTCTGCTATGCAACTCACCTAATAATATTTCAAAAATTGGACGATGCGTTAAGAATGGAGTATCTTGACACTAGGTTCCCTCTGCCTATGCTTCTTTAAGCAGAATACAATGTGAAATTAAGAAAATATATTTTTAATTTTTTTTTTCAGTAAAAAAAACTACCACCAGGACCACCGGAATATGCCGTGACATATCCGAAGAAATTCAGTATTTAGTTTAGAATTAATATAATATATACATAAAAAACACATTCTATTATTTATGTTATATATGAATGTTGAATTAAAAATATACGTGCTTGCTTTTATGAAGCATAAAGTAGATATTATTGATTTAATTTTGCGAAAATGAATGAAAAACGTATAAATGTTATTTCATTATTGATTTTAAAATCTACGGAAAATGTGGCATATGACTTATATTAAATTCTTTGTGTTCTCTGCTTTGTAAAAAATTAAGACTAAAAATAAAATGCCATCTATGAAAATTAAATTTTTTTGGATATGCCAATATGGTATCAAATATCTATCTATAGTTGATGACCAAAATTTAAAAATTGTTAATTAGTAATTGTGTCTACAACTATATACATGACAACATTCAATGTGTTCTAAAAAATAACTTGTTCGTATATTATAATTGTCGTTGTGGTTTATATTTTATGCTATTTATTTTAGCCACTTAATTTTTAGAATTTACACATGTATATGATATTTGTAGGCTTAAAAGACAATCAAATCAAACCGAAATTGAATTAAAAAATATATTATGTATCATTTTAATATATATATGTATAATATATATATATATATATATATATATATATATATATATATATATATATATATATATATATATATATATATATATATATATATTTATCATAAAAAATATTAATATATTTGGAAATTTGTTTTTTATTTTTTATTTCCACTTAAATTATTTCTTTAAACATGGTTTCTGAGCATTAATAAAAGCACAACGACGATATTATCTTTATACATGTATGTATTATCTATATGATTAAAAATATAAGAGTTCATATAAATGTTTACAAAATTCAAATGTTGAAAATATACTATAGATAATAATATATAAAGTAACGCTGCTTCCATTTTAATTATTTAATAAAATATTATTTAATTTTTAAATAGTATGGTCAAAATAATCGATTTAAAATATTAATTTATAACCTGTTCAATTATGAACAATAACTTACAACACTGGATTTATTTTAATTTTTTTTTATTTTAAAATAAAAAAAAAATATTTTTATATTATAATACAGCTCCTAGAAATGACAATATTTTTGTGGACTTAGCAGTAGCTTTTATATATAGATTATATATAAATACATATTCATAATGAAGTAGAAGTTTGAATGTTGATCATTTAAAAAAGTAATAATCATATTTAGCACAAATTATAATTTAGGATCTGTTGTATATTTAAAGTTCTGTAAAAAAAGTTTTTGGAAAGGCGTGGATGCTTTTAAAAGATTTTTACAGAATTTTAATATTTTCTTTATCATAAGTATGCATAACACTTTAAACAATATTAACGTATTCCCAGTACATTAATCTAAATAATTCCAATAATCGAAACTAATCATAATTTTATTTTTTTTAAAAGGCTGTGACAATTCATAACAAAAATATTTTGTTATTTATTTTTTAAGAATCATGAAATTCTGTTAATTTACATTCCCATTTAAACTGCCAATAATATAACTTTAGATTTAACTATTTGCTTTATTATTTGTGCTTTGGGTATTCTCTATTTTTATTTAATTAAATGTTTGTGTTTCCTATATTTAGTCGATTAATTTATTGCGACATCAATTATTAATCGTATTAAAATAAGATTATTTTATGAAAAAATATCATAATATATGAATTTTAATTTTAAAAATACATCTTAAACGTATTAGTGACAGTTGTAAATATTTTGTACGCCACTTTATGTAAGTTTTAGTGAGATAATGCATTTATTTGCTCATGCTTAGTGACGCCATTGTGTCATTGTGTAACTCGTATTTGTATAGGGATGTGTATTTTGTGTCGTTGTTTCTGTTACGCGCTACGCGTTGTCTTACAGACGCAAAGTGACAATAATATAATTACATATATAATATTGTATGCGTTTAATTTATTTTCCCTTGATCTCTCTGACCGTAAACGCGATATGTTTGTATTTGATTTTCTTTCAGTGGATTCAAACAATTCCCATAAAGAGAATGTAGATGACGTTTGCGAAAGTCATCAGATTTTATAATGTCCTAAATCGAAATGCACTCATCATGAAAAATCTTTTTTAATTTAATAATAAAAATAAAAGAAGATCGTAATCGTAAGAGGAATCGTATAAAAATGTGAACGTAGCGGGACTTGAACCCACACCTCTTAGAAGCCGTCCAAGCGTTCTGATCACTAAATGTGAAATATCATATTCAGTCTTCTATCAAGCGGTTGAAACTCTGTGATTCCTGTCTTTGAAACTATACTACGGATTTTGCTTTTTCTACAGGGGATGGAAGTATCAGCGCTCCTTTTACGGGAACAGCATATAGGATAAAATATTTTAAGCCCATACCTAAAGAAATTAATACCTTTACAGTTTAGACGTACGATTTTTTTTTATTTCACGATGTTTATCCACACCTGTATTTCGTGTGACGCAGTTGCGAACTTTGCCGCCAATACCCACAACTCGATTTTGGAATGAGACGTACGCGGCGGTTTCCCTTTGATAGGTTTATGTGTGTGTGCGTCGTTCTTCACAAAGGGCGCTTTATTTTACAACGATAATTTTATTATTTATTTTGTTTGACAATACCTTTTCCATTTTTGGGAAAAAAAAATAGGCTTTTATAGAGTAGTTAAAACTGTGGTTTCATTGAAAGTGTTGCTCACACTTCCACTCTGTATAAAAGAAAAATGTTTAATTATTAGACACATCTATTTAGGTAAATCGTAATGGTGCGCACACTGCGAACGTAGGTTTTCCCTCATATATTCCGATTCCGCAAAAATCCCGGTTAAAACATATATTACTTATATATATATTGCTCCACAAATCTCTATCTATCTTACAAAAACAAACCAACTTACATAGCAAAATCCTACATCTTGAAATCTTGATCTATTTTACAATCATATAATCTCGAGGTTTTTTCTATCATCATACAAATAATAATTTACGATCAATCAAATCAAACAACAAAATATTGAAAACGAAAGAAAAATGTTAAAATAGTTTTTTTGTGTTTTGGTATCGTATAAATTACTATATACACTTAAAAAACAAAGTTATATTGATATCACACTCTTCAATTTTATTTATATGTATAGATACAGGTAAGGAATAATTTAAGTATTTTTTTCAGTTTTACGCTACATTTAATATCTAGCAGCATATGCAGAGGGAATCTAGTCTTCAGATACTGCATTCCCCATTTTCGAGGCATCGCGGATATTGAATGGCGGAACTCAACGCCACTCTTTGCCTTGTTACCAAAGCGAAGAAAATAATTTGAAACAAAATAAACTAAACTAAACTAAAAATAAATAAAGCTCCACGCTGTATACCGCACACAGCAGGGTAGGCAGAGGTTAAGGAACTCCATTCCTTATTTCTGCCATATTCTGGAGGCATTGCGTTTTGAGTGGCAGATCTCAACGCCGCGCTTTACCTCGACACCAGAGCGAAGAAATGGAAATATAAATTTAAATAAATATTTCATCTCCTCGAGTGGGGATCAAAACCACAACCAGTCGGTTTTTACAATAAGACTTGTGCGCCACGACTGACCTCATGAAAATATTAATTAATTATAATTCATTACCCGAGTGGGAACCGAACTCAACACCGTCGCGTTTAAAATCACTTGCTTGTATCACTGCGCCAAAACGACTTCATTAAGTCATGTCGTTTGTGTCAATGTATTTAAAGAAAAATATTTAACAATACGGTATTTAATTAGAAGGTAAGTAGGCGTGCACGGCAGTAGGTTGCTCCGATCCCGATCCTAAATCTTGAAATCTCGATGTTATTATCATCATACAATATCGAGTTTTTCTATCATCACACAAATTATAAGCTAAAGATTCAGCTAATTCAGTAAAACAGTTGTATAAAATAACTGTTATGGCAATTAGCAAATTTGTCGAAGTAAATAATTTTAACTGATGTAACTTTTTTATTTATAAACCGATTGTAATAAAACAATTCAATTTGTCAACGGAAGCTTGCCAGAATTTAATTGTGAAACTGCATTTAAATCGGTTAAGCCGATTCTGAGATTAGAGATTAGAAACGCACAAACAAACGAGATGACAACATTTTTAAAAATCATTGTTTTGAATTCTACTAGAATAATAGAGGTCACCAATTACATTTTTAAAAATCATCCAAGTACAGACACCGATACGTTACGATTTTATTATAAGTATAGGTAGATCTCTGTCAACCTCTGTAAGTAAGTATAATAATACGAAAAACGTCCATTTAGTTTTTTATTATTAGTACTAGTAGTAGTTAATAAATAACTAGCATCATGATCACATTATCTTCTTTTATTTATTTTATTAATTTCGAATATATACTAATTTGAAATCAATATTGAATATTTTATATTAGCATTCGCGGACGTTTATAAAATGATATTCGTACATCACTGTGGTACTATGTTTCATTTGCGTGTATAATCTGTTGCGGGTAGTTAATCTGTGCTGTATGTTGTTGACATTTTGTAAATAATTAATATTCATGTCAAGTACATGTGTTGATTTGATAAAACTTATATTTAATAAAAACAAATAAAATGGTGAAATTTGGGAAACATAAGCTTAAAGCGCTTAACAAATTGACGAAAAAACAAAATGCTTCACCGATAAACGATAGTAACAAAGTTTTAAAGAATAAAATAAACGCCGAGAAGAAAGTTACATTTCAAAAGGAAGTACTACTAAAGGAGACGGCAAAAAGTGAAACACTGGTTAAAAAAATATCAAAAACTGATATTGCGTTAAAGAATCTACTTATAAAGCCAAAAACAGAAGTTAAATCAATAGAAAATGATAATAAAAAACCTAAACAAAAAGGTGTTGAGAAACAAAAGAAAAGACAAAAAACTCAAATTAGTGATACTAAATTGTTACTTAACTTGATGAAGAGTTAGCTTTTCTAAAAAAATTGTAGGTTAATTTTATATAAATGTTAAGCATAAATAGTATAAGTGCTAAAATTGTTTTTTTATATTGTCTTCATGTCATATTTGTAAAAAAAAGGTAATTGTTATCCTTGTATTTGAGTAGCGCTTCGCCTCGATACCAGAGCGAAGAAATGAAATATATAAATTTAAATAAATATTTAATTTCCCCAATTGAAGATTGAATTCACCTGTCAGTCTTTGACTTATATAGTAAAATATATTGTACTTTTTAATTTAAAAAATACATAAAATTGTTTTTTACATGGATTTTTTTATTTCTTATCTCTATTTATTTGGAAATTGGTTGTTTTCTATTTATATATAGAAGTTATAATCAGTATGCAGTCAATATTGTATTGCATTAGATAGCAATTATTTAAATAGTTGGCAGGCTTCTAAAATCATGCCTAATTATCCCAGGTCCTTCCAAAATTCTAAAAGAAACCACTTTGAAAAAAAATTTCTATTATGAAAAAAATTATATAAAGGTAAAAATAAAACCACAGGCATTCTATTTTTATATTTATTGAGATTAAGAATATAGAAGTTGTAAGCTAATTGTACTAAATACAAGGAAACGCTACACTAATACATAAGAAAAGCTAACTTCTCACTAAAACGGTTCTAAAGAGTATATATTATAGTAAAATTATTATCCATATTATTTAGACCTTCCATTATAGTACAAATAAAAAAAAGTGAAATGACCCGAAAACTTACAATTTCATTTTTTCAAAGTTTTCTTTTTCTAAAACTTTTAAATTACAAATAGTATATTTTAATGAAATAATATTTTTTTGTTTAACTTTTCCACATCTTTTGTTCCACCACCACCAAAGCGACGAACTGTAAGAAATCACAAGAGAATCTTACACTAATTCTTTCCAATATTCATTTATAACACAACCAAAAATTACATGACAGTCACCTTTATTCTATCGTCAATGTTGCACCAAATGTGCAGTATCAATAATATATTATAATAGAAGTAAGAATTATTTCGTTTAAAATATATATCATGTATTTATTTACGTGACTTAACTAAAACAAAAATTCTTGTTTTGAAAACAAGCCAATAAGATTTTACTAAAGTTATTTATTATAAATTATATTTTGTTAGCTAGGTCACTTTAATACTAATAGTGCAATGAATATGTTGTAATATTGACAAAAAAACTAATATCCTAATAAAAAAAGTTATTATGAACACATAAATAATTAAATGAAATCTTTAATAACATATAATATATGTATTGCACATATTTTCTTTCATTGCAATTAATTTATTTATATGAACACAAAAACAAAAATATGAGAAAGCTTGAAGTGGGGGAACAATATTTATTAATATTTAAATGTCTGTAATATACCAAATTATTCCTAAATTTAAGAATAACCTATGTTTCTATAAGCTAATTTCTAACATTAAGATTTTTATTTATATATATTAAAATTACATATCAAAATTATATTGTAGCAGGATTTTACCTTTATTATGAAACTTTTCTTCAACTTCACACTGTATCCTGCATATAGCAGGATAAGGATATGCAATATGCATAGTGTTAACACTATGTTCTGCCTATCCTGCGATATATACATAGGATAAAATGAGAAGCTAAAAAAATATGTTACTATAAATTACCAATAATATATATTTTTTAATACTATCTGTGCAGCAACATTTTGACATGTAATCTTAATATCCATCTATATTATTGATATTACTTATGTAATAAGACTTTATAACTGTCAAGTGAATTCATACAAAAATGGGAATAACATACATTATGAACTATTTTATAGTTAAGTGAAGTTCTCACTTCTTGGATAATAGTATGAATCAAGTTGCTTTTTAACACAATAAAAAAAAAGTATATGTATATATATATTATATATTTTCTACATATAGTAGAATACAAAAGGTAGACATTGTATCAAGATCAAAATTAAGACATCTACAAACTAAATAATGTTTATTTACTTGTTTGAAGCAGCAGATTTATACAGGGTGGAAGTGTCAGCACCACATTAAATGAAACCACACCACAGTTTTAACTACTCTATAAAAGCCTAATATAATTCAGAAAAAAAAATCCCAAAAATGAAAAAGTTTTTTTTTTTCAAACAAAACAAATAATAAAATTGTCATTTTAAAACAAAACGCCATTTGTAAGGATGACGCACGCACACATAAACCTATCAAAGGAACAACGCCGCACACGCCTCATTTAGAAATCGAGTCGTATGTATTGGCGATAAAGTTCAAAGTTGTTTAACCTTTAGTAGTATTTTTGTAGTAGTAAGTGTTTATGTTATTGGGATCTATACGTAATCGCGTCACACGAAATACAGGTATGGATAAAAATCGTGAAATGAAAAAAAAATCCTACGTCCAAACTGTTGAGGCATCTTGATTAATTTCTTTAGGTATAGGTTTGAAATATTTTACCCTATATGCTGTTTCCGTAAATGGAGCGCTGCCTCTTCCATCCTGTATATTTTTTAAAATATATTAATAAAAAGTCGAATATCCGAACGGCGATCAAATACTTTGTGAATTAATATTATTAGCTCATTCAATATAATTCGAATATCCAAAAAGGACATTCACCCAACATCTGTGTTGTCTGTGTCCAATTAGTTCAGATAATTGTCAAGTGAATGTGTAAAAAATAGAAAAACAAAATTCAATTTAAACTAAAAGGATGACAAATAAAATGATTTTCAAATCACATTAGAATATGTTTAATTCTTTTAATTTTATAAAAATTAATATAGATAAAATTCACTCATTTGATAATTGAACCCACAACCGTCAAATATGCAATAAGGTAAGAACTTCACTGAGACAGAGTAGTCTATACTTAATATTATAAAGCTGAAGGGTTTATTTGTTTGTTTGATTGAATGCACTAATCTCAAAAACTACTGGTCCGAATTGAAAATCAATCAGTGTACTGGAAAATCCATTTCTTGAAGAAAGCTATACAAAACGCTTAATTTCCATTTGCCCATGCGGACAAAGCCTCTGTCAGAAGTTAGTCTATACTATTATAACTAATTAGAATATATCTAAGGGAAGAATTTTGAATATATTTGTGCATACTTTGACTATCTAAGTCTAAAATCATTATTATTAACTTTACTTAAATAATACCATAAGCAAATCTATGAGAGATTGACCAAACACAATTGAAAAATATCTAAAAAACCATATAATTAACACTATAATTTAAATCACCCACAAAAAAAGAAATATTAAAAAAATATAAAAAAAAACTACAAGTTTTTTTATAGAAAATGCTTGGCTATGACTAATAATAATTCTAAATCATAAAATTAAAAAAAATCCCAAATCAATAAAGCATACACACTTGTATCAATAATAATTAAAATCAATAATTTTAAATGTGAATAGTCATATTAAATGTAACTTTCATTTTAATACCGACGCCTGCCCCTACCCCGTCCTCGTGGTGAACTCTGATGAGTCACTGGCTTCTCTTTTTCTTCTTGTTTAATTTCTTTCTTTTCTTCTGGTTTAGATTCAGTAACATCTTCTACTTCTTGCTCTATCTTTTCTTCTTTCACCTTTGGTTCTTCTTCTTGAACGGGTTCTGGTTCTGCTTTTTGTTCAGCTTCAGGTTCTTTCTCCGGTTCCTCTTTATCTGTGAAAAATGTAATGATTCCCTATTATAGTAGGTAGTAGTAAGTACTTACTTTATTTTGGTTGTATAAATAAATAAATCATTAAATCAGCTTCACGCTGTATCCCACACACAGCAGGGTAGGCAGAGGCAACCTAGTGTTGAGACACTCCATACCCCATTTTCTGCTGAATTCTGGAGTGGGGATCAAAACCCACAACCAGTCGGTTTTAGTCGCACTTCGTACCGCTGCGCCACGACGGGTCTCAATTTTGGTTGTATGTAACACTGACTTATAATGTCATTAAAAGTATCTTATTATGTTTAGTTGTTGATTAAAATTCCTGTTTTTAATATGATTTTTTTATTTTATATTAAATATCAAAGTATTACTTTCAATTTTGTTGTTATTTTATTCATAGAAACAAAATAATGGTTATTTCAGGTTTGGTTTGGTAATACAGACTATTAGAGAGTATTATAATTTAAACTAAATAATAACATGGATTTCAATAATATATGGCATTCAACTTAACTAGCTTCATCTTTGAGTTATGCTATTTTGTCCATACAGGCCTCTAAGTTTGAAGTGATTTTTCAATAACTAGTATTTTATCAAATATATTTAAGTAATTATTACTTTTTTATTGCTATTAATAGTTTTTATTGCTATTTATAAATATCAACATAACAAATATACTAAACTTCACATTTATAGTGTTAATAGTAAGCATGTAATTTGAAAAAATTGCGTAATGGAATAATTCAAAATGTTTAATCGTGATTTCCCGAAATTCTAGTTTTTTGGATTGTGCCTTTATATTACTAAGGGTGCAATATATGAACAACATCACTTGTACTACTGAGGCCATTTGTGGCACAGGGGCACAAGCAAGTTACTATAAACACACACAAAGATTGAGGGTCCAATTCTCACTTGAGGAAATAAAATATTTAATATTTCTACTTTTTCTCTCTGGTGACAAGTTGAATTTCGCCACTCAACACGCAATGCTTCCCTCCAGGTTTTACTATGTGTAGGAAACAAAATCTAAATAAAGAAATCAACTAACTCTCATTGTCCTTCCTTGACTCATCATTAAGTATCTCATCAACAGACTGCTCCCAGTCCTCAAGTTCATCTGCAGCATGAAGATCTGCATCTTCATCATCTAAGTTCAGTTCTTCTTCAGCATCGGCTTGATCATCTGTTTGGTACAAAATACAAACTGATAAAAAGGGAGGATTCCCAATGAAATAAAATTAATAAGAAACATCAAATACACATAAACAGCAATTTCATAATTTTTGCGGTTTATATATGTAAACTCTATAAAATATATAAAAATACAAGTGACACGCTCGCGGCTTCGCCTGCTTTTACTGTACAATTATTTATTTTTCCATCTAAATTATTTTTGTAATCTAATAATTTATTATTAACATTTTAAATATATGGATATAGATCCATACATAGATAACTAAAGTTTCATCCGCTTTAGTCATACTCATTTTGTTGTGCTACATATAGAGAGAGAAGAGAGAGAGAGAGAATACAATATTGCTACAAAATACTAGTGAAAACTGCCTTTAAATAAATTAAGCACTTTATAAGATTAATGTGAACAAACGCGGAGATAGAAAAAAATATTAAAATCATTGTTTTGGGTTTTATTACATTAATCAATATTTTTTTTATTATATATCCTGCATGTAAAGACAGCAAGAGTTAGTTTTATTATATGTATAGATACAGAGAAGGACGACTGCTATGAATTGGGTTCCCATTCACATTATTAAAATTATTCAGATTTTCTTCCTTTAACAATACTAAAACGCGACGCTAAATTCTGCACTCAACAATATCTCGAAAGTTGGGGCTATATGTGGGGAACAATGTCTTAACATTGACTTCCTTCTGTAGGATAGGCAGAGGGTATAGGTAAGGTATATACAGAACACCTTATGAAACTAAACAATCTAATTTAATCACCTTTAGCTGTCTCCTCATGTCCATTCTGATCCCCTTCCTCATCATCTGGAGAGGTCTTGCG
The DNA here is from genome assembly GCA_021202915.1 of Heliconius himera. NCBI lineage: Eukaryota > Metazoa > Arthropoda > Insecta > Lepidoptera > Nymphalidae > Heliconius > Heliconius himera. Next base: position 761,263 of record JAJHJA010000455.1, on the reverse strand, counting down.
TCTCTTCCAGTTGCCTGATTCCTCAGTGTGAGACCTCTTCCGGGTTTCAGGTACCTGCTAATATTTATAATAAATATAAGTTATATATCGTCTATTATATTTATACAGTATTATAGATAAAAAAAAATATAATATAAATTTATAACTGTATTTTTATAGCTTTTTATTGTATCCTACATATAGCAGGGCAAGCAAAAAAATATTGTTAAGATGCTACTTTCACATGCTATGCCTACAATCAATAAAGATTAAAAGATCAATGAATATCTACAAAACCACTCTTTTTAAAGTTACCTGTCCTTGTCCACTTTTAGTAGAAAGCACCCGCAGAAACAACTGGTGGTGTCTCCATGTACGGAGATGAACCTCGGCTGTCTCCTCACTGTCTAAGAGCTTACGGCACAGTGTACATTGTACACAGCTGAATGGTGACAGGAAGGATTTTCCTACCCCACGGTCAGTGCTGAAAGTAAAAGAAATTAATTAATAACAGCCACCCGTTCGCGGCTTCGACGGCGATATAATTATTAATTTACTAAATTCATTCACACACTGAGAGCATGGTGTTGGTGACCACCAACTGACATGGATACATTAAAAAGTAAGAACAAATTATTATGCTGTGCCCTAGATGTGATTACATGGATATGTGTAACTCAGCCTTAATGAACGATGGCATCCAGTGACAGTGACGTTTCGCTAGAGACCAATATGGTGACTGTGATTTGTGTGTCAGCAGTCAGCCCCGTTAGAATTTAACAAAATATTTGACTCTCATAAACAAGAGGGTTGTGGTTTAAGTCCAATATTTTATATACACCTACCTGTACATAGGTATCATTTCAGGTGTCATCTTGCTTATGTCGTCTCCCTCTTTATAGTCTACTATAGTGTTCTCATTATCTGATGTTTTCTTTTCCCCTCCTTCTTGCTTTATTTCTACATCTTCCTGATCCTTCTTCGATTCTTCATCACCATCTTCGTTCTGATAACAAGAATAATAGAATTTTATTTATATACTCAATATATAGTATATTCTTAATTGTCAAAGATACATTGAATATATAATATAAATGGAGGGTTGCACTAGGTTCTCATTGCCAAAACCCTTAAAGAAAAATAAAAAAACAGATAAATTACGGCGAAACAAATAAAATATTCTGATAATAATAGCCTGATAGAAATCAAAATCAGAACCAGGTTATTTACAGATGTACACTTACCTGTTTCTCATCTTTATTATCCTTGTCCATTCTTTCAGAGCGCCGCCATCTTTGACGATCGTCTCGCAAATACATTTGCTCCATGTTGAGAGTTGATATCACCATCACTGTTAAAAATAATATATCAGTTACATAGTTTTAAAATAATAAAGTGATGTATTTAATAATTTCATTAAATTTGTTTAGTTTAATTGTAAATTAATTAAGCTTTTGGGCTATCAAAGCTACACCAATTATATCGACACGTCGATGCCACTCTGAAATTAGCTGTAGATGGCTGCACAGAATTGACTTATTAAGAATTATTTATTTGATTATTTTTCTCTTAAGTGCTATGTGCAAAAGTTAAGAAAACCCAAAGCCTGGGCGACCACAAGTCATTGACCGTACTATACAAATATTTTATAATTAAACATACTACAAACCTTCAGGCTTCGGCTTAGAAACCACCTCCTGTTTATCCTGCATGTTCTTCAAATGTTCTGCTGTTAATCTATGTTCATCTAACTCAATCCTAGTTGGCATTTCTTTATGGCAGGATGTACAAGTAGGATGTAAATACTTCTTGAGCTTTCTATGTCCCACTGTTGTGCGGTGTATAGCTCCATCGGCCGCGTACATATCACACATGGCGCAGTAGAAGTCACGAGGTGGTTGTTGGCCTGTTTTGCGAGTGCGCTTCATTTCCCTGATCTAAAAAGAAATAAAATCAGTAGATATCTAATATAATTTTTTTCACTAAGCAAACAAAATATTTTGAATCAAAATTTTTATCCTAGCCGGATTTGAACTCGCATATCTCCCAATTATCATTTTTTGTGAAAAAAAAACTTTAAAAAATTCACAGAATACATTTACCTACTAAGTTTCAACAGTACAATCCTAATCATTTTTGAATAGTTATTGTTATATATAGACAACTGTTCTGATATAACTGTTCTGTTTTTAGTCATTAAATATACCAAAAATATATATATATACCTTAAACTCCTGCCGCATAGTATCAGCAGTCAATGCGTAGCTCTCTGCCGTCTTCTGCATCATGATGGCATGGGCTCGACCACTCAGGTGGTTTTCAAATGACCTGCCATCCCACATGCTCTTGTTGCATATGTGACACTTCAGGAGTTGAGGGTTCACATCATCATATCTGGTCTTTGGGGCCTCACGCTTGTCATCTTCTGACTTTTCTGGCTTGTCATCCTGGTTTTTGTCCTCACTAGATAATACTTTTAGATTAAAATCAATTTTCGTAATTTTTGTTAAATTATTTAAAAAAATAATATTGAAATTGCCGAAATTGTATTAAAATTTGAGACCTGAGAAAGAATGATTAAATTGAATTTGCGGATAGATTAGATAGATGACTTACGACGAAGTGTCATAGTCGTCGATTTTGAACATATAAGAATTTAATTATATAGTAAATAGAAATACATAATTTGTGTTTAATAAATGTACATAATATGTTGAACATTAAAAAAACAATTTGAAAAGAAATCAAACATAAACAGACAGCCGTGTCTGAATGAAGACGAATGTGACAATCTTCCATGCACTGAATTCGTAAGCCCTGGGAGAGGGTCCGAAACTATTATGCCAATGTGGCTAAAATGGGCGGTGAACGTAGAACGTAACTTAACTTCGGATAATAGTCGGTGCAGCACCGGAAGGAAACTGGGTTCCTTACCTCTCCTTGACAGGCTTAGCCTTGGAATCGGCGTCCTTTTTCGGGGAAGTCTTGTTTTGTTGCCTTTGCCCATCATTGGGCCTGAAAGGCTTACGGTTGTTGTTGATACGCTCACCAGCCCGATTGTAATTTCCCGTACGCCGGAAATTACCCTGATTGCCCATCTAAAGGGAATTTATATAATATAATATGTTAGTACGAAACAGCCAGCCACTATAGGCCACTATGGGACTATTGAAGAGTTGGTACTTAGAGTGGCAGTCAAACATTTGCTGATCTGTAAACTTGCACATTAAATCATATTTTAGGATATATTATCTAAGATAGCATATAGAAATAGTAAACAATTTATTACTTTACAAAAATACAAATATTTTACTTGTTAATATATTTAAGTCATTAAGCAATTGTATTAATAACTATTTTCCCTTTAATAATCAACATGTTTACTCTATTAAATCCACTTACCCTGTTGGGCCCATAACCTCGGTCATACCGATTCATGTTAGGGCCGAAGTCGCGTCTCATTGGCATATCCAAGAGTGATGGTACCGGGTTCTGACGAGGCTGCAGAAGGTTGATGATGTTGCTAGCGAGGGCCAGGGTAGCTTCAGTAGGTCCGCCACCGAGAGGAAGTAAGTTTGGGAGGTCACCCCCTGGACCTCCGCCCTGCCAGGGGGAAACGTTCCCGCGGAAGTTTTTCCCACGGTCATTGCGACCGAAGTCCATACGCCTTCCATTTCCTTGGGGACGTCGGTTAGCCATATTTATTCTAGAAGCAATACAATTGTACGTTCGTAAAATGGATTAGGCAAATAAATACCATGTAGGCCGGTTAAGTGAACTGTGTTACGGATGTCCTATTTTTACTGTATGCAGAACTTTTCTGCATACAGTAAAAATCGCTATTATCAGGTAATTAATTACTGGAACGGTAATGTAACCATTTAAATAGAAGCTAATTTACTAATAAATAACGGTAATAATAACGTTGAACAAAGGCTATTACGCGTAGTCATGGGAATTAGGAAATTCTCTTAATTACTTATAGCATGCGAATAATAAAGGTGTAATATACGTTTTAGGTCATTAAAATAGTTAAGAAAAAAATATACATATAAAAATTGTACAAGGTTTAGAATATATACGTACGTAGTAACCCGGTCGAACGTATAAAATGTAAATGATTGTAACTTACCAGAGAAAGCACTTCACCGATATAATAATGAGTATACAAATGTAATTTGCAGAGATGTTCAATTATATAAAAAAAAATCGATAACTTGTATATACTTGTAAGTTATTGCAAGCTAACACATTCACATTTCACCAGCCAAAACGCCGATGAAAAATGGCCGTCTTTCAACCCCGAGCTCAATGCGGCGTCCTTGGTCACAGATGAAAAAAAAATACTTTGCCCTTATTAATATTAATTAATAAAAATATATTGGCAGTTCTCCAAAACGCTCAAATTTTAATTTCCTTGTGATTACTCATTAATAGTAAATAATTTTAATAAGATGAATATCGTATTAAATACTTAACAAAATAATAAACAAGGCGTCTAGACAAGTTTGATGATTTAGTATATACAAAAATATATTTTAAGAAAAAACCTTCAAAAAATTGAATATTTTACGTGGAGATTTGGTGTGTTCTTAGCTTATTTCTTTTCAAAAATATTCGTGAATAAACTATATTAATTTTATTTGCTATTTTTAATGAAATAAGTACATACTTAAAGTTTTTAATAATAAAACGTGCTTATAATTTAGGTGTAGCTACACAAAAATCGATCGCAAAAAAAGTTCATAAAAATAGCGTCATTGATCGAGCGAGCTTTTGTTTTAAATATTGCCACGAAAATACGTTATCTAACGTAGTGTTTATTTTGGCTTATAATAATGTTAGCATGCAGAACTTTAATTTCCGACTGCAACTGCCGCCACGGATGCTTTAACAATTTATAAATAAGTCGTAAATTGGATTCTCCTAATTTTAGCACATGAATCGTCATTGATATCTTTATTTACTACTTTTAGATTAAAAATGTTACGGCAATCGTTAATATATACTTATATTGTCATTTTGAACAAATCTGTAACCAGCAAATTTCACGTACTATGAATGAGTTTTTCATAAAATTCCAACGTGTTTTATGTAAAAACATCATTGGTTGCAACGTCATTGCTAGTACAATTGTAAAAGATGGCAATGACGCTGGAAGAAAAGTAGGCGAAGACAATGATTATTAGCTTTTAGAGTAGACGAATGGGTCTGATTTCAGGCTGTAGTCCTGAATCTTAGACATATTTCTAATAGTACTAGTATTCACTGATGGGTCGTGTGAAGAATTTTTAATGTTTAAACCAGCTATGACTAAAAATTTACGTAATACCTAAATTTTGTTCGTGAATTTTTCTAAGATTTTATTCTTCTGAATCTTCTTGCTATATCACTAACATGGCATTTAGTTTCAGTGTAATGGAAACGGTCTAAATAATATTACTGTTTTTAGCATATAGAACAGTACAAAAATAAGCTACTTCAACTTAAATTTTATATTTAGAGTTAATAAAATATATCTAAAATTTAACGATTTCTATTAATATTCTTTAGTTGTTTTTATTTATTTTTTTCATTATTCTTTATTTTTTACATCTCACTTTATCCCTAGCGGGGTAGTCAGAGAGAACGGAGCGCCAACAGCCCTACTCTCTGTATGTTTTACTTCTTCTTTACTTCTTCTATCTATTTACAAATGCCATATTTTTTCGTGACCTCTGTATATATCTTTTCTCCCGAGCGAGGGTTTGGGAGTTATAAGACCCGATATTATGGTTAGGTTTATCCGCTCTTTACTCAGACGCAGCTGACTTCGATGCATGTCCATTCTTGACATCGAGCATTCCCCCAATATCGATGCTTCCCCTTTTTTGAACAGTTTATTTTAAATCTCAGTTACTATCTAGTTTTTATAGCTCTACACACTGCAGAGGTAAATTACGTGTCACTGGTCTTAAGAATTGGATTTACTTTCTTGTTAGACTTAAATATAGTTTTAATGGAAGCTTTTCTCTTAAAATGCCCTTAAAATGTTGCAATTATGTCTGTTTCAAAAGTTGTTTTTCGTATGATGGAAGCCCCGGTTGTCTTTCTACTGAGGGTCTTCTGATAACGCTGGAGGGGAGTAGGCATCTTGCTCTGATGAAAGGCATTCTTCACCCATCAAAGCTCATCCCCTAGGTGTACAGCGTCGCAGAATTGGTAGGCTCTTTGAAATTAAAATTTGCCAATGGTAGATAAACGTGGGTAAGATTCACTATTGAAGTATGTGAGTATGGTTTCTTTGTTAGCTAACTTAAGATCTTTCAGCCCACAAACAAAATGGTAAGAGTCCATGGCATGTTGAGTTTATACCTCGGCATTCCGATTTGGCTAACTATTGAAGATACAGTCAGTTTAGTCTTATTGTGTATTTTCGACAACCTATACAATTTAGGATATTTTACATAACTAGTTACGAGGGATTTAATGTTACATATCTTACGTTTCTTTCATTCTTCTTTTGCAACAACTACGTTTCGCTGCCGTATATCAGCGTCGTTCGTCAGCATTGCACAGTGTTACTAAACGTGCAACTATTCTGTTATTTCACGGTCTCACCAATGCTAGATGCATTGGTGAGACAGTGAAAGCGCGCGTGAAGGCACCGCTAATTCTGTTATCGGCAGCAATAAGCTTGTGCGTCTTTTCTTCATTTCTTTCAAATGTAAGAATAGGCTCTGGTCTTTCTTTCCTTGGGAAGGAAATTTTCCCTCGCACGGCAATTTGTGTCACAGACTTTACAACAAGAGAAGCCATTAAAGTATTGTACCGAGGTAGTCTCCCAAAACATCTTATACTTTTGTCAAATATCTAAAAAAAAATTCTTGGTTTAGGACCTTCTGCGACCTGCTCACTGCTGTAAAATGTGTGGTAAATTAATAAACAACCTTAGGAATTACTAAAATTGCTCGTTAACATTTTATTTCTTTCTTTCTCAGAACTTTCACGCTTCATCTTTATCAGTACTTTCGTTTGGTGCCTTTGTAGCATATCCTTTTTCTTTTTTAAAGAGATTTATCTGAGGCCTTATGATCCAAACGGCCTTTTTTTCTCTACAGTGTCTTTTACTTTATCAACACATTTATCGTGCTTTTTACTATACCTCCTTATCATTTATCACATATTTCTGTCGCTGCTTTTCTTATAGAATTTCCGTTTTCTGTTTCAAAGATGTCTCATATTTTGGAAGTACTTATTGCTCTTTGATCGATGGATCTTAAAACTTCCAGCTTCTTATGCGATAATTCGACTCCAAGTTTGGACGTCTCGTACCTCAAAATGAAACAGACTCCTTATTATAGCAACGATTACATATTGCTCTGTTCCCAAGATAGCATCCTAGGCACTCGTGTGTCCACAACTTAACCTTAAATATACTGATCCGCTAGGAATAAGTCAATCATACTTTTCACGGTGAGAATATAATAGAACGTGAAAATGGATTGATGATGAAGGAAAAGCAAAAAAGATTAATGAAGAAAAAGTGAGCGGTAATAAAGATAGACCTTCGAAAATACAGCATCAAAGATAATGAAGGAGAAAAATCACGTAAAAAGCATGAGTACGCCCCAGATGGCATGTATGAAAAGTTGATGATAGAGGACGAGGTGAAAGAGGTATATAAAGACCGTAGCGTTTGGGGTTCCGTTCTCTCTGACTTTCCCACTAGTATTACAGCGTGAAGCTAAATAAGTAAGTATTTAATTTCAATTATGTTGTAAAGAATCATTATTGGTACCAGCGCTGGAGAAAAATGATTTTTCTCCAGTTGCTTAATCATTATTCTACACTAATCGTCATTGTCCGATTTAACACATTTTTTAAAAATTCCATTTATAAAATAAATAGGGGTTGTTCATAGATGCCACTTCAATAAACGTGTATTATAATGTCCAAGCTTACATCTCACAGCAAAATTACGGCTTTACACGCTGGCTTTAAAAATTACACTTTTTTTGGTTAAAAATAACATTTTTAGGAGAACAGCCCATATACATTTATTTTATTGTTAAAACATGTTTAAATTAAAATACAGTACGATATATTGAATATTTTATTTAAATTTTAAAAATAACCAGAGCAAGACATTATTATTATTAATATGGCTATTATGATCTCAATCGTATACCATTGTTAAGCACATTAATGATTATAGTACATTTACATATTATATTTAATTTTACATTTTCTTTTCTTTTTTTAATCTTTTACAATCTTTAAGCTGGCAATCTTGCGAAAAAGTAATCAATGAATGCAAATTCCAATTTTGTTATGACTTTGAAGTTTGACTTATTGCGATTTGCGAGTCGTATTAGTAGGTAACTTTCGATTTTTTTTTTTGTACTTAATAAGCACAAAATAGAAGTGTTAAAATATATAAATTTATATTAAAAAAACATTATATTTGTGTTCTTTTCCTTATTATCATAACAAATATGTCTCAAGGAAAAATAGTATTGATGGCTTGCGGTAGTTTCAGTCCGCCGACTTACATGCATTTGCGAATGTTTGGTAAGTTCTTTTTTGCATTAAAATTGCTTTTTATTATTTCATCGAATAATAAAAGGCAATTATGATTTATGACCCTATTTATAATTCGTGACTTAAACACAAAATATTTCCTACACTAGTATGGTAGATAGATAGTATTGTTTGGTAATTATAATTTATGTATGTGATTAATAATGTATTGATTATGATTCTTTATTTAAATGATATACACTGTGGATAAAAAAAAATGCTTTATTGTCACATACAATTTTTTCGATTATTCCCATTATAATCGTTTTATAAATGCTTGTGCTTTAAATCTTGTCTCATTCATTTAAATTATAAGAAAATAAAACTTATATTTTATATAAATTTACAGAAATAGCAAGAGATTACATTCATTCTTTGAACCTGGGTACTGTAGTGGGAGGTATTGTGTCTCCAGTTCATGATGCATATGGAAAGAAGGATCTCGTTGCAGCACACCACAGGTAAATATATAAATGTAAATGTTTTTTTCAATTGGTTTTCTATGCAAAATATAATTCTTAATACTACTTAATTAATTTTATACTTAGTTTAAGTTAATTAATTGTTGAGATCTTGTAGTAGGTATATTGTTGAATTTTTATTTAAATCTTGATATATTATTTTATTGAACAGAAGTGTTTGTAAAGTATGCAAAAATATTATACTAATCACAAATTTACCTGTATAGCAGACTGTGCAGAGGGCACATAGTGTTAAGACTCTACCCTTTTTGCTCAATTTTTGTGATATTAATTGCTAAAAAGAGCAAGGAAATAAATATAATTTAAAAGTTATTCTCCGAGTGTAGGTAAAAACAATAATTATTGTCTACAGCTAATTGCATAAAAATAACTCTCTATTGTATTTTTTATATTTTTTATATATTTTTTTTTTATATTTTTCTCTATTTTACAACATAGAATAACCATGCTGAAATTAGCACTGAAGTCTTCAGGATGGATCAAAATATCTGAATGGGAATCACAACAGTCTGGATGGACTAGAACTAAATTATCATTACAACATCATCAAGTAAGTTAGGTTACATTATTATTTCATTAAACTGTTCTTTTGTCTGAATAGTAAAATCTCTCTCTCTCTCTCTCTATAAATAGATAGTCTATAGGATAGACAACACAAAAAGAGTTTTTTTAGTTTGAAGTGAACCAATAGTTCTTTAGATTAATGCATTCAACCAAACAAACTCCTCAGTCTTACAATGTTATACTAGCGGCCCACTCGCGGCTTCGTCCGCACACCACCTGTAATTCTTTTATTATGCTGCATTTTCTAACAGATTAATACATTCAATCATGAACAATTTATTTTAATAATTCTGAGAAACTGCAAGCACTACATGGCTATATGAGAGAATGTCATCGGCGGCAAGGGTGCTTCCCGCGGGACTCGAGTCTAAGCTTGCGACCTTAAGCAGAATGTTGAAATTTTTTATTTTTACTTTTTCTCTAAAAGTATACGTCCAAATTACATGCTATAAAAGCCAAAGATTATCTTAGTATCATTAAATTTCCTTAATGAAGAAATAACTTTCGCCCATAAGTTTAAATATACATGTCAAATAAAAATCGACGAAATATCTTCTTACTATTTTCAATAATTTTTCACAAAATGCCTTATTGTCACTTATTTATAAGAGATAAATATATGGTGTCGCGGACTTTTTTTAGAACTAATAAAATTGAACATTTTTGTCATGTCATGTTTGCAACACACTCACATAAAATTAACTATACTTGCAGCGCACGCGCTTAAAGCAATTCGATGGTATTCCTTATTATTGTTATTTCGTTATTTAAGGCTAACTAAGACTTACACCGTAATGTTATATAGCCTATAGCACTTCTGAAGAATGTAGTTTTTATACAAAACAATAAAAGGTAAATCGGACCAGTAAATCCAGAGATTTTTACCTTTAAGTTTAAACAAACACATACCGCTTCCGCTTCCGCACAAACCCTTCCGCTTTATTATATTATCTTATAGTATGTAATTATAAATCATGACAAAAGAAACCGAATTCCATCGGATCTCGTGACCATGACCTAATCAAACTCTCATGAAACTACCCTTGAAGTGGATAATCATTGAATTTGGTTGGTGTGATATTAAATTAATCGTCCATTTGTCACGCATATACTTAATGCAAATTTAAGACTTGTTGTGCTTTTCAAAAATGGAACAAATAAAAATGGGACCAGTTTTCAAACAAAAAGACAATTATCAAAATCGGTTCACCACACACAGTCAAATTGATAACCTCCACCTTACAGAAGTTGGTTAAAAAGAATAGATTCACCATGGATATATTATTCGTTAGTCCATATTATTAGTTAGATAGTCCAGTTGCTTATTTTTTTATATTATTCGGTATTATAGTGCAGTGGTGCTACGTCTGAGTTTTAACGAGATGGTTGTAGGTTCAATTCCTACTAAAGAGAATGAATTATTTTCATTTCTTTACTTTGGTAAGAAGACAAGCGAGGTTAAGTTCCATTAATCAACAAATAATAACTCAAACAGATTGTCTTAACACTAGGTTCCCTCTGCCTACCCTGCCTACTTTTTGTGAAAAAGCATGAGGAAACTTTTTCTTATGCTGGCAAATACGTATTGATTTTATCAGCCATTAAATTGGATTTTTAAAATTTATTTTTTATATGTGTCACTGATAAAGAATGTTATGAAAACAATGACTTGTTATATTTTATCTATTTTTGGTTTATCTTTTAACTGAATTGACACCCAGTTAATACATATAAGATGTTATCACACTAAATAAAATAATTACAAGCATTAACAGATACATTTCGGCGGAATGTAAGAAACTCTTCTATGTGTGAGACGTCACGAAGCTCAAAAGTATTGAATAGTTATAAGAAGTTAGATTTATTTAAGTTTCTTTGTGGTATATTATATGATCTAGAGTTATGAAAAGTTTTTATTTTATTTTTTTTCTTTTAATGCTATTAACACGCTAATGCAAGAAAAAATGTTAGAAATGTATAAAAAATTAAATGTGAAAAACATTTTTGTCTCGCACTCCGCGATGCAAAAAAATGTTAAACTTAAATAAGTGAAACATCATGGCAAAGATTTGCCAAAAAGCATTTCATGACTCATTTTATAACGTGAAATAGAATATGCATTCGTGACTCACATATCGATCGGTCTAACTCAGTGGTTCCCAACCGGTGGTCCGCGGACCACCAGTGGTCCGCAGAAGCCTAAAAGTGGTCCGCGAACAATTTTAATTTTATGACTGGGGATGGTGAGGCGAAGGTTCTGTTTAGTTATTACAGTTAATTTTTAATATACCTACATGCATAGTGGTCCCTGCTACCAAGAATGATATAAAAGTGGTCCTTGATCAAGAAAAGGTTGGGAACCCCTGGTCTAACTGAAGGACGAACGGGAAGGCTAAGTTTACTTTAACTTTGTAGATAGTCTACTTGCTGTACCACTTAGGTACATATTTACGTGGAATAGCGCCAATTTCCATACTAGATCAAGGTGAAAATGGTTTTTAGGTGCAATTTTATGTTAATAATAGGTTATATTTATATAAACTTTTCACTGTGTAGGGTAAATTTACCTATTATGTGCCTTGATGTAATAAGGGTTATGTTTTTTTTAGCTTCACGCTGTGTCCGGCAACAGCAGGGTAGGCAGAGGGAACCTAGTATTGAGACACTCCGTTCCCCACTTTCTGTCGAGTTCTGGAGGCATTGCGTGTTGAGTGGCAGAACTCAACGCCGCGCTTAGTCTCGACACCAGAGCGAAGAAATTTAAATATAAATTTAAGTAAATATTTCATCTCCTCGAGTGGGGATCGAACCCATAACCAGTCGGTTTTACAGTCACACTTTGCGCCCCTGCGCCACGACTGGCCTCATGTTATATATGATATTAATTAACTTATGACATCACTAAAGAGAGTTGTAAACATAATTACAACAAATTATATGATTAATATTCTTATTTAGCTGATTTAATCGTTTATGGGTTCAAATATTAACAATTCGTGTGAAGTAATAGATTACATTTAAAATAAAGTAGAAGATAATAAAAAAAGACTAATAAATTAAAACTAAATATAAATAATGCCATATTTATACCTTGTAACGTTACTTCATTACTTTTATTATTGATATTAATATCAAATACAATATACAATAATATATTAATAGTTAATTAAGTAACTAATGATTTCACTAAAAAAGTTTCAAACTTGAAATGTTATAGACATTTATGAAGTGTACTCGCTTTAGTCCGCTCGCAGATTCGCCTAACCAAACCGTATTTTGATTAGGATCAATGTTTAAATCCTTTAACAATGTGGTAACGATGTAGTAAATTATTGGGCAGTGGCCATAAGCGTATCTAAAGATATTTTCTGGAGAGGATTGGATTTTTTTCCTTTGATATCCAGATATGTTCGAATAAATGTTGGTTTCTTTTTTTTAATTTTTTGGTTAGTAAAATTTCTGAGGTGGGCACGGACTCTATCTCTTATGGCCTATTCCTGGCTATGTTCGGAATAAGGAAAGGAGAAAAAAACTAAAATGGTTTAAAAGTCAAAACTGAGCTGGCAATTTTTATATATTACAGGATACAATAAACGGACACATATCGCCTCTAAACATTAACACACGGCGCCCCTCGTGGTTACCAGACGACATTTTGAACGTGAACAACATAGATGAGCCGGACAACGTTAACTATAGGTTGAACGGCAACAACGACGACAGCGTCACTGTTAAACTGTTGTGCGGTGCTGATTTGTTGGAGTCCTTCGCCACGCCTGGCCTGTGGTCCGATGAGGATGTATGTATAAATTATATAATTAAGAAACGAATTGAGTTGATGCGTGCAATAACACGTACGCGTATAATATTGTTTAATATAATATGATAGTGATATATATAATATTATATTGATATATATAATATGATTAATATAATATGAGTTTAATTTTTATTTAATTAATTTAAAGTATTTCTAGTACATAAAAAAATAATTGACTTTTAAAATCAAATATGTTTCAGCTAGAAACAATAGTAGGCCGCCATGGTTTAGTAGTAGTGACGCGCGCGGGCAGTGACCCCGGAAGGTTTATATACGATTCCGACATGCTGTATAAATATAGAGTAAGTATATATTTTTTAAAATTTTTATACAATAATTAGAACCTACAACTACCTACAACTTCCACGTGTCGATTATAGTACAGATTTTTCTTTCTTTTACTAACATTTTTTTTAATTTATCTAAATTATGTTATTATTTAAATTAAAAATAAAGAAAAAAAATATATAACAAATTTTAATAAATAAGCTAGTCGTGGCGCAGGGGTCACAAAGTGTGACTGTAAACGCGACTAGTTGTGGGCTCGTTCGACGTATTTATTTAAATGTATATTATCAATTTTTCGCTCTCGTATCAAAGGGCAAAGGGCGGCGTTAAGTTCCGCCATTCAAAAGGCTCCAGAATTCGGTGAAAAGTGGAGAGGGGAGTGCCTTAAAGCTAGGTTCCCTCTGCCTAGCCTGCTGTGTGCGGGATAGAGCGTGAAGCTGATATTTTAATATATGACTTTTACATTTCCAGAAAAATGTAACTCTAGTCACAAATTATATAGCAAATGAGGTTAGTTCGACAGTCATAAGACGGTTGCTTAGACGCGGTGAGAGTGCCAAATATTTGACAGACGACGCAGTTTTGACATATATAAGACAAAATAGATTGTATGGATCTATTCCATGTGTTACGTGAGTATTGTTTTTTTTTTTGTTTTATAAAAAAATCTTTTTTTTTTTCATTTTTTCTTGGTACATAAAAATTGTGTTTTAATTTATATGCAAAATAATAAGTTTATTTTTACCAAAAGTGATATTACTATAATGTTGTAAATAGCTTATTGTAAACTTTTTTTGGTTTTTGTGTTTTTTTAATATTATTTTTATATTATTCTTGTAAAACATTTATACTTAAAAGTATTTTTTTTAATTATTCGACATACCTAGATAAAATTTTTAATATGTTTGTAATTTTTTACTATTTGAATATTAGTCATTTAAAGTTTAATGTTTTTCTGTTTCGTTACTTTAATTTACTAAAGAGTTACGTTAGGCAATTTTATTTATAATGAAAACGATATATTTTTTATATAATTTTGACATACAAGTTCTTACAATATATTTTGTATTATAAAAAATAAATACTAAATAATATGTTTATCTTACACGCTGCTCGGAAACAGTGAGTATAACGTATTAAACGATCTCATAGCTAACTATGAAAAGTCACCAGAAGACATTATAATGACGTCACCCGAAGAAACAAGCTTCAAAAATATACTAATATCGATACGCGACAAACCATCAATAATAGACGAAACAATTACCGTGAAACGACCCAAAAAGACGAATTTCCTCATGCCCAACAATACTATAAGTCCGACATTAGATCCAAAACCTAAAATGGCGTATGTAGACAAAGTTCCGACAAATTATGTTCCGGGAAAAGCGGTAAAAATAATAAGTGATGCGAAGAAACACGCAATCGACGAGGATAAGGTAGGTTTTGTGGAAAATTCATATAGTTCACTCGATAGTTATCTGTCAAAGGACAGTGATTACGATATGTACAAACGTAGGGTGAGCGAGGGTAACATGGAACAGGTGAAGGAAGTTAGGAAAAAAAGGTGCACTTCCACCATAAGGAAGCTGAAACCGGATGAAATGAAAAAAAGTAAGTCGGAAGTGAGCAAACTTTGCGATAAAGTCAAAAGTATTAAGCTCAAAGATAAAGATAAGAATTATACGACGCGCAGTTGCAATGATATTGTCAAGTTGATTTTGACTAAACACGGTATTCACGTGATTAGCGATACAGAGGCGATTGTCTAATTTTTTTATTATTATGAAATGCTAGTGTATTATAATCAAAGTTTCTACAAATTTTATCCCAATCATATGAAATTAAATTATATAAAAAAATATGATATTAATCACTTTATAAAGTACTGGTTACATAATTCCCATTAATTAAATAATTGGAGCTAGTGAAATTATTTAATTATTGGGAATATTTTTTTCTTTATTTGATTAATAAATATTCAGCACTATTAAGAGAGCGACGGGAATTTTTAACTATTAGGATCTTGTCTATTGAAATACGAAGCAAAAAATTAAAGTAAGGTCTTCATGCAAAAAACTGCCTAAATTTCGCTTATGATTTTTACGATTACGAAATAATGTAAGTAAAGAAACCGTTTACTCATCGTCTGATATTTCTTTAATAATTTATTATTACATCGTAACAAAAAACTAGTGAAAGATTATGAAATAAAAGTATTGTATCTAAAGTAATCTAGCTTCACCTGTATCAATAATATGTAATCAGAGAGAACTGAGCGCAAAACGCTACGGTTATTGCCTCGTCCACTGTCATCAACCTCTTCATACATGCCCTTCGGAAGGTCCTCACGCGTCTCTCCCTAAGAACTGTATCGATATTTTTAAATCGATTTTAATAGTACATTGGCATTGATCTATCTGTCTTCCAATTAAAAAATCTGAATAAAAATAAGTCAAAGTATTATTATTTACCCAGTATGTGCCAATGATTTTAATTAAAAAATAATAAATAGGTTATATAAAATAGGTTATATGATAAGTATGAATGTTGGACGTTTTATAAATATTATGTTTATCATCTGTTATAGGTTTAAGATAATTGTTTTCCTTTGAACTGAAAATGAATTTTTTAAGGATTTAAATTTTAATAGTGACGTAGAATAGAATGTTGAGATTAAGAAAATAATTTGATTCAGAATCTGTATAATTATAATCGATAAGAAATGATTATTATTAATTATGTATCATTGTCAAAATATCGTCAATTGTACGGAAATTATATTAATATACTATGTATTTTTATTATATTTATAAATACATATATATTTACAGTATGAATATATATACTGCACTTAAAAACTGATAGTGTTTTAACTCAAAAAATTGGATTGTATGGAGAATTACCATAGAATTATTAAATAAGCACTTTACGGTCAGTTCAATCTAAAAAAAATCGAGTTAAGGCACTTTCATAATAAAAGTGCGATATTCTATGTAATATGATAATAATGTTTGTGACAGTGTACTTATTTATTAGATAAGGGTTTCAATTTTCGACATTTATTCGTATATCATTAATGTTATTCACGTATAATAAGTAAAAAGGTACAATGTCACTGTAGCACAAATAATATCGTTAGTATCTAAAAATATAATTTAATTTTTTAAAATTTATTATTTATTTTTTATTGAATATCACGACTAAAAAATATATTTTTATCTTAATTAAAAATATAGATTATACAGTATAAAATAGCAAAAGCGATTAAATAACATGCCATAACTAGGTTTGCGAATTAAAGGATTAAAATTGTTATTAAAAATATATATTTTACATAAAAAATAATTATAAATTTAATGTCAATATGATAATAATCTTTAGACTTTTATTATTAATAACGTAAGTACTATGTTATATTCAAATGTATACCACCTTTACCCCTGTCTTTTTCTATATATTGGATCGATATTGGTATTATTCTCTTTAAAAATCGATTACAGTAACCGTATGACCAAGTTTTTCGACGCATATTATCTATAAAATAATAAATAGATTAAACATGTGACATGTTTGATTCTCAAACAGGGTAAATATTAGTACAGAAATACTCCTCTACTTCCTCTTAAACTTAAACTAGCATTTTCTCTAAAAAAAAAAATCTTGTAGATTGGTGGAATCGACACGGAAAAAGTTCGAAGGAAAATCGATATCATTTACGAATGTTCTTTCTTATATATAGTAATTTGCAAAATATTGGATTAATAAAATATGAGCCTGTTAAAATTGGCATAGTAGGTGCACATTAGATATGTCAAAATTAAAATGATAACTAACAAAATAGAATTTTTAGGACGTGTCTTTCTGAATTACTTCTCTGTGATATTTTCTTTCTACCTATGATAGTGCCAAATTAGCACAAAATATTTAGTCATCGAAAATAAAGTTTGTAATTAGGATATATGTACGTAGTATTTGTACTATATGGATATCCTTTATTTATTATGGATATCCTTTTGGTAATATGGTTAAACTTAAAGTGTTTTTGTTTTCTTTTTTTAATGAATTAAAATGTATACATTAAAATAAACGAACAGTATAGGAACAATTAAAAATAAATAAAACATCAAATTAAAAATTGATGTTTGCAAAGATAAGTTATGTCTCTTATATAGAGATTAAATATTGTTAAAAACCTAATATTGTATGTATAAAAAACACTAGCATTATTTATTTCTTAATTTTTTTATGTTTAGAATACATCTAAAAACCTATAAAAATTTATATCGATTTTTATTCAAATCGATATGAAACATGATTTCACTACAGAGATTAATTTGACAGTTAATTGACATATAGGAGACATCTATTATCAAAAGTTTTCCAGTTCCAGTTTTCCATATCTATTAAATTAATTATAAAATGTATTATATTTATATTCTTTATCGTCTTTTAGACTTATTTATAATATAATATAAATTATTATCAACATACATTTATATTTTTCTGTAATTCATTGTCTTCCAAGATGGATGTTGTATTTGTTAGCTTAGTCGTTGTATATGTATTAATGTTTGTTCCTTTCAAGTAGTAAAGCTTCTATGGAAATAAAAAAATAAATTCGATATGTATTTTTATTCTGTATCTCCCTATTCAATTTTTTTTCTATCGAGGCTTTACTTTTTGAACGTTGCAAATAGTTTTGTTTTGTAAAAATTGTAGTACCCTTTTGTGTTTTTACTTAATTATGTCCTAAAATCCTAGTATATTTTTTTTTAGTTTATTTGCAACGTTTTCAAAATTTTTATTTTAAATTACCGATTTTTTTTCTATACTTTAAAAATCGGTAATAAGTTATGAAATTAACAATACGTTTAAGGTAAATAAATTAAATATATTATTAATTTTATCAACTTCACGCTTTGACTGGCGTATAACCAAGTTGAGCTAAGAGAATTTGAGAAAGACTTCGTTCCCCACATTTTGCCTGAATTTAAAAGTTACTTGTTTAATGGAGGAACTCAATGCTGCAGTTTATCAGAGCCGGATCCCAGAGAGGTGGGAAAGAATAGTAATTTTAAAGATAATACATATATCATAAGTATAGATTATGCATAAATATTTATAATTATATTGAAATTCTTTTAAAAAATTAAGAATGTAGCTAAATTTACAATATGTACCACAGCGTTCTAGTCATGATTTTCAATCTAGTCATGATTTTCAATGCTCTTTTAGCAGGTTGCTCCTTTCCTACCGAATGGAAGGAAGCAATAGTTATAGGCATTCGCAAGCCCAAAAAACCCGCCAACCTTCCCTCCAGCTACAGACCCATCAGTCTTATTAGCAGTTTAGGGAAAATCTACGAGAGAATCGTTCTCAGTAGATTAAAGGAAATAGTCGAGGCAAAACAACTGTTCATCAACGAACAGTTCGGTTTTAGATCCCACCACTCGTCCATACACCAAGTTCACCGGCTTACCGAACATATCGCGAAATATAACGTCCGTAGATCGATTCGTAGCGACACGGCGGCCATTTTCTTAGACATCGCCAAAGCCTTCGACAAGGTCTGGCACAACGGCCTGCTCTTCAAGCTCCGTCGTATGGCTCTGCCAGACTCTCTCGTTCACATCATTCGGGAATACCTGTCGAATCGCACGTTCCGATATAGATTAGAAGGGACCCTATCGTCCCCTAGACCCGTTCGCGCCGGAGTCCCGCAAGGCTCCACTCTTTCACCGTTGCTATACGCGCTTTACACTAGCGACATTCCGCGTACCGATAAAGTAGAACTTGCGACGTATGCCGATGATACCGCCCTTTACACCACGGATCGCTCCGCTTGGATCCTAGCCGAAAGACTGCAACGAGCTGCCGACGCCCTAGGCGATTGGTTCAGCAAGTGGCGGTTCGAGGTTAACCCGGAGAAAAGCGTAGCCGTCCTCTTTCCTCGTAAGCGTTACGAGACCGTCTCGACTATTTACCTGCAAGGCAAACCGATCCCCTGGGAACCCAAGGTCAAATACCTAGGCGTCGTACTAGATTCGAAACTCTCCTTCCGGCCGCACATCACGTATGTCAGGAACAAAGCCACATACGTCATGAACAGGCTGTATCCGCTCATCTGCAAGCGGAGTAAAATGTCACTTCGCAACAAGCTGACATTGTACAAAACTTGCATCCGACCCGTCATGACCTATGCTTGTGTCGTGTTCGCACACACCAAGATAGACCTCCTTCAGAGGGTTCAAAATAAATTCCTACGAATGGCATCCGGATGCCCATGGTACGTACGCAACGTTGACCTACACAAAGACTTCGAGCTAGAATCGCTCAAGGAATTCTGCAAGCGCCTGGCCAAGCGCTACTACGAGCGTGCAGATTCCCACTCCAACCCACTCATTGTCGAAGCGTGTAAGTACGCTCCTCACCCACATCCACGTCTTCGACGCCCTCGAAGCGTGCTTCTGGACCCCGACGACCCCATCACTGCTGCCAACGCCCAATACATTGGGAGGATCCACTCCTCAGTCCCATGTCCCACTCTCCGCCGCCGTAAGAGGCGGCGAGGCCAGTCATATCTAACGGCACGCCCGCGCCTCGGCGCGGCGGGTCCCAATGAACGAAACCCACCATGATTAGCGTACGCGGGGCATTCCCCCGCGATCGCTATCACTTCACGAGTGTCCATCAAAGCTCGTAATTCTAATCTTCAGGGGCGAGCTACACTCGCCCCTCCCAGCCCGGTGACGCTGTCAAGACCATTCCAGGTCAACAGCATTAAAGTCCATTCGAAAAAAAAAAAAAAAAAAAAACCACAGCGCTATGTGTTCGAATCCCATTCGTTAGAATGTTTATATGAATTTTTATATTGGTCCAGTCTATCCAGACTAAAATGTGGTTCCACTTAGAACGCAATATCCTTAAAACCTGGTGGAAAGTATAGGGCCGAGTGTCTTAAAACAGTTCCCTCTGCTCCTTACCCTGCTATAATGCTGGTTAAAGCGTGAAGCTGGAATAATTATATGATATAATAATTATAATTACATGGTAATAAATTTTTTTTGTTTTATATTATAGGGAGGGAGTTGCGCGTTGTAGCTGACATGTTGCGCGCCTTGCGAGTGAGCAAGATGGTGCGCATTATGGGATCTTAGATATTTATGTGTATATCATATCGTCCTCTTTTTACTTATCCAATAGCATCTCGTGTATCGCGTTTGTTATATTTAGATTTTTTTATGCTATAAAAAATCAAAACAAAATATTTGTGGGTACATCACTTAAAAAGTGTTTTTAGTCTAGCACCAATACAATATTGGTGAATAATTTCCCATTTATTTTGTATACATTTTTTTATATTTGTTTATAGATTCGATGATTGTTACCAATTATTTTCTTTCTTTAAATTTAATATTATAGTTGTACATAGATTAGATTCATTCTCGTTATTTATTTATAAAAAAAAAAATAACTGTCAATAATAAAATGTCAAGCGATATTCAATATAATGCCTTTCGAAGGACGAAATGTAGAAAATAGTTGCTTCAAATGTGATAGCAAAGTGATATTATTGAATAGAAACGCGTGCTTTTCTAAATAATAAACTTTCTATTAGATAGTTTTTAAAATATATCAAGTTACTTACATAGCTTGTAGAATTTATTGAAAAAGTTAACTATTAGCTTATTAAATATATTTTAATTTAACAAATTGTGTACTTAATGGATTTTGTATTTAAAATTGTAATTGACCTTATAGATGGATGAAGGTTAAATACAATAAAGAAATCATTATTTTGAGAAAATAGGATTGAAAATTTTACATCAACTTTTCAAAAAGAGTTAAACGACTCTAACTTAACTATATTAAAATAATAAATATAATAAATGATTTTTTTTTCTTATATAAAAATTAATTAATATTTTCACGAAGAATGTAGTTTGTAATTGTTTATACGAGATTAAAAATATAGTTTATTTATAAAAAAATGGGACTATCATCTTTATTCATTTATGATTTCAAATTGTATACTACGAAATAAGTAGCATATTCAGTTTAAAAAAAAATAATTCTGGAATTTAATAATTATAATATTAATTTTATTTATAAATGAAACTATTTAACCGGATTAAACGCGATAATTATATTTTGTATTATATATTTTTGGAAACCCGACGTTTCGAAAACTTTGCAGTAGTCCGTGGTCACGGGTAGACTGAGGTGGCATCCCTCTATCAGTTGACATAATTATTATATCAAATTACCTCCAACGATTTCTTAATTGCCTCCTGCACTGCCCTGGATTCCGGCAGAATGAGCTGACTGTATCTTGCCGTCTGGTACGGAAGGTGTTAAAATGTGCAATACTCGTGAAAATCAAAGAACTTATAATTTTATTTATATTTTAACATTTTACCACAGAATATGAAAACATTAAATTATATATATATGCCTTTATTTCATGCTATGCTTTGTTATAATTTCTTTAAAAAATCTATACTTATTTTGTTTTTATTATTAAATATTTTTTCGTAACTAAAAATTCTAGTGATACGATTAGCTATATTTTTTTATAAAATTTATATTTTTGGATAGAACTTCGGTTAAAAATAATAAAAATTATTTGTTTTTTTAAGAATTAATTTTATTGAATATATTACTATCTGTTTTAGTTGCTCATATATTTAAAAAAAAATTGTATAATATAAATAAAAAAATATATAATATAGGTTGATTTATGTAATATAGCTTGATTGGGCTTTCGATATTGACGATTTCAAATAACCTACTATTTACTTAATAAGTTTCGCAAATACAATTTAATAGCGCGCTTAAAAAACAAAACTAATTTTTATAAACATTTATAGCGTTTTACAAAAAAAAATTAGTTTATATTATTGAATATAAGAAGGCTAAAATGTAGTTAATGTTATATTTAATAAATAAATTTAAGATGGCTTTTGCACTGAAAATTGTTAACAATTTTTAAATTATCTCCAAAATAATAATTCTGTAAATATTTTGTTAGTTGCATCACTCTGGATCTCGCATATAGCAGAGTAGGCACAGGGAACCAGTTAAGACATTGTACCGCACGCAGCGTCCAATTTTCGAGACATTATGTGTTGAGTGGCGAAAATTAACGCCGCGCTTTGTTTTGTCAATCTTTTCTCGAATAACTTATAATATAGAATCTTTATTACGTTATCTCACATACTTTTAAAATAAACAAAGACATATTTTTAAAATAAAAAGTTCAATTTATAGTCTTAATAAAGACATTTAAAAACTTACGCAATAATATTTTTATCAAAATTAAATCAATGAATAAAATATTTTGTAAAATCTATTTAAATTACTCCATTAGCAGAGTAGGCAGAGAGAATCTATCGTTAAAGCACTCCTTGAATTCCATGTACTCTAAATATATTTTATTACTTTAATGCTATTTTAGCTTTACACTGTATCCACCACATAGCTGGGTAGACAGAGAGATTCTGGGAACCTAGAGTTAAAATATTCCGTTCCTATTATGACACTTCTGTTCCCTACTTTCTGCCGGTTTCTGGTCTAGAGTTGCAAATTTGTATCGATACCAGAGCAAGGAAATGAAAATGTTAAAGATTTAATTTCCCCGAGTGGGAATTGTTCCACAACAGTCGCGTTAACAGTCCCGCTTTTGTGCCACCGAGCTACGACGGCCTTAACAATAATGTGTTTCGATATTCAATTGTGTTTGACAAGTTCTAGCACACAGTATGAGATTGTATTGAATACAATATAAGTTAAAAATTATATTAATTTATTCTCTAAGCATTATGATGTTAAATATGAAATAGAAAATTTACAATGTATATTGTACAGTAGAAATTCGATTAACTGGACTATTTGTTATACAGAAACGTGATTGTGTCTAATAATAATACTAAATATTTAATAACATTGGTAATCAAATCCGTATACCTGAGGGCCGGATAATCGAATATCGACTGTATTTATTAGTTTAAATGCAATATCAAATTTTTACAATTACATGCTTCTGCCAATAAAATGCTTGATGTACTTAATTTTATTTATATTTAAAATCTGTCACAAATTCCTTACTCAAATAAATTGCTTTTTGCATATAGTTTTATTTTTTCTTTTTATATCCTATTTGAGAGATTAAAATTATTTATTTGTGGAAATATTAGGTATATTTCCCCCAAATACAGGAGAATGTCATGTTTAAATGCCATTAATATTTCTCACACTGTATGTAGCACATTATAGGATATGGTAGGTTTTAACTATTAAAAATTTCCCTACCCATAGCCCAAGTTTCAAGTCTATGCGCGTTGCGTGACCTCTAGATAATAATGTTAGTAAAGAAAACTCATAATTTAAATAGTATATAATTGAGTATAACTAAGTGATACAAATCCTATAAAAGAGGACAGACTAGGGGTTTTTTTCTTACTAACTAGTTATTATTATATTATTAATAGATAGTATTTTGGTTATGACAAGTTTGATAGTATCAAAATATATCTATTTACAAGAAATCCAAATTTAAGTTATAAAAATATCAATTATACAAAATTCAGCTCATTCAACTTTCTTATTACAATCGCTGGTAAATAATGTCAATATATAGGCATTTAATATACATTGAAGTATGTTAACTCATAGACACAAAAACTAAAAATTAATTTTAAAAATGCACTCTACAGCAAAAATTGAGTATTACACAAAATAAAAAGAGTGAAATCAACAGACCGTAGTGGCAAAATAACACACTTTTTGACTAAACGTGACGGTTGTGGGTTTGATTGCTACTTGGGAGAACAACTCACACCAAAGTATAACTGTCCTATTACAGATCAGTTTAACATTCAAAACAGTTGTAGTCACTGAATCGATTTCTACATTATTTGTATTGTGTATTTTATCTGAAACATAGAGGCCCAGTAGCACCATTTATGACTTAACATGACGTTTATGGGTTTGATTCCCACTGAAAGGAATTATTTTTAAAACAATACTTTTTTAATTCTTCTTTACTTTCAAAGGCTCTGGACACTGACACCAAGGCGTAGCAGTCTTATTACATATCAGTTCAACATTCAAAACCGTTATAGGCAACGAATCTATCACCACACTGTGGGTATTGTGTATTTTGTATGAAACATCATGTATGCCAGTCACTCTGTCTCTCCGTCGAGTGATCTCCCTTTGATTGTAGCATTTACGCATGTCGCGTTTTCTATACGTTTTGTCATGGATGTGCCTGTAATTTTAAATAGATAATAATTAAAATTAAAGCTCAGACACCTTAACACGACGATAGTGGGTTCGAGAACCACTTGTGAGAATGAAATATTTAATATTTTATTTTCTCGGTCTAGCAACGAGGCAAAACACGGTATTGATTTGTTTACGCCATATTAGGAGAGGTACATAGGAATAAGAGTGTCTTAACACTAGATTCTCCCTGCCAACCCTGTTATATGTGGTAAATAACGTAAGACAACCTGAAAAAATGCAATAATAGATTTTTTTAAGATAAATAAAAAATAATGAGGCCAGTCGTGGCGCAGGGGCACAAAGTGTGACTGTAAAATAGACTGGTTGTGGGGTCAATCCCGACCCGAGGAAATGAAATATTCAAATTAAATATAAAAAAATATTTACATTTATATTTTAATTTCTTTGCTCTGGTGTCGAGGCAAAGCGCGGCGTTGAGTTCTGCCACTCAATATGCAATGCCTCCAGAATTTGGCGGGAAGTGGGTAATAGTGTGTGAGGGATACAGCCTGATTAAAAAAAAGAGATATAAATGATGACTTACTTAAAAGTATTTTCAGTCCCCGTATTAATATTCTCTGGTCTCATAACTTTGATATGAGCATCTCTTAGCCTCACATAGAATTCGTCATCTTCCAGCCCCCAACCCCAATAATTATTTGACATACCCTTAACTAATTCAAAATATTCCCTTTTTATTAATAAAATACCTCCGATGAAAGTATCATAATGATATTTGGGATGTGTTTGAGGCGAAGATATGTGAAAGGCACAGTTATTTGGATATCTATAGCTTAAATTATCATTTAAAGGTAATAAGTCAACATCATGCATTGCTATATAATCATAGTCATTCCTTGTATAAATAAAACCAACATTTATGAGTGAGGCTCGGTTAAATCTATTATTGTCTTTTTGTTGAACAATGAAAATGTGAAAGGGTATTTTTTGTTTGTTAAGAAACTTGTACATGTGTGGTACAAACTCTAACAATTCTTCAAATCTATCTCTGAATGGCACTATTATTGCTAATTTTTTCTTTTCTGGTCTTGAATGAGTAGATATCTGGGGGCTTTTTGTATCTGAAATGATAAAATGGAAACTTTCAAAATATGATGCCATTGCCTGTACACATAGCAGGGTAGGCAGAGGTACCTAGTGTTAAACTAAGCTATGCGCTTTGTCTCATCGCCAGAGCGAAGAAATTAAAATGTTATATATTTAATTTCCTCAGTTGGGAATTTAACATGCAATCTGTTGCGCTTGCACTCACATGCTTGTCCCTCTCCTTGTGCCATAACTGGCGTCTGGATTGGAGTTTAACACTAGGTTCTTTCTGGCTACTGTGAATGAAACAACATCAAAATAGACTTCGTAAATGTTGTAAACAACAGTTTGATTTAAAGTAGATAAATATTTAGACATTTACATATTTAATATCAAAATGTGCAAAAGCAAAAAGGAAAACTAAAAGTTTGTTCAATCAAAAGTCAACCAATCAATGTATGTTAATTTTATGAAATTCATCAATAAAACATTGTTAAGTTATAGTTATGTTAAAACATACGATTGTACTTATTATAGCATATTACATAATATCCTTAGATCTATCAATAATCTTATCTTTAATTCAGAAACATACCTGTAGGTGCTATTGGTAGAGATGCTAAAAAGCATCCCATTATAAAAGTGAAACCTAAAC
This sequence comes from Heliconius himera, assembly GCA_021202915.1. Taxonomy (NCBI): domain Eukaryota; kingdom Metazoa; phylum Arthropoda; class Insecta; order Lepidoptera; family Nymphalidae; genus Heliconius; species Heliconius himera. The sequence continues at coordinate 734,574 of JAJHJA010000455.1, read as the reverse complement.
ATATTGTGAGACACTTTGAGCCCGTTATTCTGTAACCCATTAAATTAAACCTCACTCTAAACATTAAAATATTTAACGTGTATTAATTTTATTGTCGCTTTTCATTATTTTAATACAAATAAACAAAATAATACATAGTTCGGGAAGCTGTGTGGTGTAATTTTATAGATATATTTTGTCAAAGTCAAATTGACACTGTGAAATGTCAATGTCAATATAATAGTGATGCTTTGCGTTTATAATAACTAAAACTTAAAAATCACATTCAGAACGCCGCACATTAATAGATCGTACTGTTTGTTACATTTTAATGCTCCTTTTTTTGTCTGTTCTTGTTAGATTAGTATTTTATGATTTCTTGACGTTCGATTACTGTGTGTTTTAGGAGGGCTAGGTGAGCTCCTGTAATTAAAAAAATGTTAAGCCATACCAAAAATAATTGATGTGGAAGTGAAGATCAAAATTATAATCAAATATGATCTTTAATTGTAAGTAAATTTTCGTGTCTTGTAGTTTTAATCTATTCTTGGTAAGATTACTCTTTGTATCTGTAACAGAATACTAATAAAACCTATTAACATGGAACTCTCGGTGCAATATAAACTAAGAAAAGAAAGAATCAGAGGAGTTATATACAATTAGGACTGATCTTTTAATAAAAATATATTTTTGCTTAACAAAATTGTCGTCCTAACAACACTTTTTAACGTTTAAACTTTTTAACATTAAAAATAAGGAATAAATATTTCTTATTCATTTTTATTCACTTTTAAAAGAATACAAAATTATATGACAATCACTGTAGAATGATGAACTTACGCATCTACATTTCTTATTCATAAAAAAAAAATGTTGTATTTTTGTAAATATTGATAAAATTATTTACTTACTGCTAATATGTGAATGAAAAACCACAATTAACATGATAAACAAACATAATATTAAAAACAATAAGAAATTATAACATTTATTACTTCATTGTAAACATCTATTAATAGAAACATAAAGCAATACGTAATTCTTTCCTGACAAAAACGCGTATATTTTGTGGCGAGCGCGTAAAAGGAAGACATTAATTCAGTTTAAACACAATCTGTATTGGGTTAGCCGTTATTAGCTTTACTTAAATGTTGTTTGAATTGCTAATTCGTGAACGCATGAATAGGCGGTTTCCACGCTATGTTTTATTAAGTACTGGCCGTTTATATATAAAATTTCTAGAGCAGGATTCTATTTCTAGCTTATATGTTGAGTATAACTTTGGACATAGGCGCATCTTGAGATATTTGAATTTATTATTATTTTTCAAATTTGAAATGTACTTATTTGACCTCAGTTTTTACTGATGTTTTTGTGGATTCCCTTCATTCATTTATATGCCCATAGATGTTAAGTCAGCTTCCGCTGTATGTTGAGACACATTTCTACTTACTTTCCTCTGAATTCTGAAGGCATCACCTGTTAACTTTTTTTTATTTAGTTCGTTTAGTTTATTTTCTTACAAAAACTTCTTCTTACAAAAATGTCTGTCGACTCATTCAATAGCCCATAGATATCTCTAGATTTTGTTTACTTTAAAGATTTTGGTGGAATTAATATATTGATATAAGAGACCCGGAAAATCCAGAACTAAGTGTTTTAACAATATTAGGTTCTCTCTGCCTATGCTCATGTGGAGAAGAAAAGAAAATCTTGTTAAATTATAACACGTTTAAATAGCTTTTATTCATATCTTCGTCGCAAGTATTTATGACTGCGCAACATTTTACTTATTTTATTAACAAAGCCACATTTAAATGTTTTTAAAGTGTTCCTATCGGTGTAATGAACATCGCTATAATTTTAGGTAACCTTTACGTGCTAATGAAATTAAAGCGTATTTTCAGTATTTGTTTGTACGAGCATATAATAAATTTAATCTTTTATAGACGCGATATTTATAAATTAAATTACTTCGTGTTTTGAGTAATAACAGGCTTACCGCACATTCTATACAGAACTACGTTTATAACGTAGTTCTGTATAGAATGTGCTTTATTTTATTTTTTTACTTCAAGCTGTATCCCGTACTTAGCAGGGCAGACGGAGGGAGACGAGTGATAAGACATTCCGTTTCCCACCTCTTGCCCATTCTTTGAGACATTGCATGTTAATAGGCACATTTCAACGCCTCGCTTTATTTTGTTACTAGAGCGAGATAAGAAAATAATTCATTCCCCCTCAGATTTTTAGAATTATTCGGCGTTTACTCTTCACTAATGATATATTATGACTAGAGGACGCGGGCGGCTTCGCCCGCTTATTAGGAGTGAATTCTAAGAAAACCACGAAACACGTGTTCAATAAAATATTTTTAACAGTCTGAATTTAATTTTTTATAAAAATCGGTGACAATTTAAAAAATTTTCCATATAAACTTTCAACCCCTTATTTGAACCCTTAGGAGGTGAATTCTTAAAAACCATGAAACACGTGTTCAATGAAATATTTTTAAGAGTCTGAATTTCAAATTTTATAAAAATCGGTACAGATTAAATTTTGTTTCCATACAAACTTTCAACCCCTATTTCATCCCTTTAGGGTTAAAATTTTTCAAATTCCCTTCTTAGTGGATGTCCAGAATATGAAAATAAACATCTGCCCAAATTTCACGTTTCTACCATCAGCGGTTACGGCTCTGCGTGCGTCTTACCTCAGTCAGTCAGCACAAGTCCTTTTATATATATAGAAGAAGAAGATAGATATTGAGAAATATTTTCATTGAAGACAAGCAGCTTAAGATCATTTCGTGCCAATGAAGATATTATATATGCCTCAATAGACAATTAATTTAAATCTAAGTTTCTGGATAAGTACTCCTAAAGTTTTATAGCTATTACCTACTCACAAACTTTAATAATAATTTGTAAGTATTTTTGTTAAAATCTTACAAAATGGTAGGTACTTATTTTATGTACCGGTATTGTACCTAAAGCATAAATAGATTTATATATATTTTTTTGTTGTAAGTAAATTGAATTCTTTATAGACAGACTTACAAAAATTTGAAAACAGACTTAAATAATTTCAACATATTAAACTTACATCAAATATTTGAATAAAGGATAAACGTCAACCTTTAGCCTAAGATTTTTAAAATATATAAATATACCTATAGATATACAGATATATATCTCAAGTTTCGACCAAACTCTTGTTATGTATAGCACGAAACGTCAACAATAAATTCCTTTTAACGCAGAACACGAGTTTAATTAATTACCTTTTGGTTTTTATACCGGGATAATTACACGTTGCTTTTTGAGCTGTTGAGTTACTGCCAGTTAGCGGACTGGTGTGTTTTATTTTATTTATTTATTTATTTATTTATTTATTTGTATCTTTTTCCCATATACTTTTGGTAAAGAGAAATGGAGTAACCCCTTTCGTCAGGAAAAAAATATTTTAGTGTTGTAGTTCCTTTTTGACACGCATAAACAAATATTCTAAATATACTTTGGTAGAGATTGGTTAGATAAAGAGACGCACAACTCGAATGTACTTAATTATTAAAATTCATAATTGTGATACTAATTTAGTATTTTACATTCCGCATCCAAATATGCTTATATAAAAGACGGGGATTTTTATTGTTTCTAGGTGTGTTTGCGTTGCGTCACTAGATATTTTATAAGTAATCTTAATCTTAAACAGCTTCACACTGTATCCCGCACTCAGCAGGGTAGACAGAGGGAACCTAGTGTTAAGACACTCCGTTCCTCACTTTCCGCCAAGTTCTGGAGACATTGCGTGATGAGTGGAGGAGCTCAACGCCGCGCATTTGTCTCGACACCAAAGCGAAGAAATTAAAATATAAATGTAAACAAATATTTCATTGCCTCGAGTGGGGATCGAATCCACAACCAGTCGAATTAACAGTCACACTTTCTGCCTGCGCCACGACTGGCCTCATATTTTGTAGAAGAAGTAGAAGTATATTATAATCATCTAGGTACTATTTTTTACTGTAAAATTTTAAATTTTACTTTTCTTCACTTTCCGCTCATTTCGCAGTAATTGCGTATTGGGGTAATTACCTCGTAATTACGCGTGAAAAAAGTTAACTTTAAGCTGAAGTTGAAACACTATTATTAAAAAATCCACATTTATAATCTATACCTATTTATAAAAATAAAAAAGCTACGTTCCGTTTCACATAACAATACATCAAAGTCTAACATCCGAGATAAGTTCACAAAATACAATATTTTCAGTTAGTTACGTCTCAGTTAAACGTAATTAAGTATAAGTAGTCGAAACGTTCAGTTATGGCGGTGTATATTTATTTTTTAACAATAATTGACGGTTTCGCTCCGTGAAGTAATTAAAGAAATTAACAAACAAGCATTTAAAGTCTTTTATTTATAATACGCTCGGGGCGCATTGGATGTTACGTGGACTTAGCGTTATGTATTTTTAAATTGACTTTTATATTTTTTATGAATAAGTATACTTACTATAGAATTGTCTATTTTTTATTTATAGAGTAACCAAAGATTAGTTACGTAGTGTTCCGTCACTGTGTACCTATTTTACTTTATATTATTTTTCAAATTTATTAATATCTATAAATTTTTAAAAAGTCAGTCGTGGCGCATGGGCACAAAGTGTGACTATAAAATAAACTGTTTGTTGTAAATGAAATATTTATTTATGTTTATATTTTCATTTCTTCGCTCTGGTGTCGAGGCAAAGTGCGGCGTTGAGCTCCACCACTCAACCCGCAATGCCTCCAAAACTCGGCGGAAAGTGGGGAACGGAGTGTCTTAACACTAGGTTCCCTCTGCCTACTCTGCTGTGTGCGGGATACAGCGTGAAGCTGATAAGCTTTTATATCACATTCATTGCCTTTTGATAATCGCGTACTAATTAATAGCTTCACGTTGTATCCCACATATAGCTGGGTAGGCAGAGGAAACCTAGTGCTAACCTCTCCATTCCAAGCTCTTTGTCAAATTTTCGACATATAGTATGTTGAGTGGCGGTACTCTAAGCCGCGCTATCTTGTTACCAGAGAGAAAATATGAAAATAGGTCATTCCCCCCAATGGGGGGCTGGCGATTCGAACCCACAACCGCCGCGTTAACAGACCGACACTATGCCGTTTCGCCAAAACTTCTTATATATCTAAAATAATTAAATAATAATGAAGATCCACCTACAAATTGATATCTAAAAAAAATATTAAATAAAGTTCAAGTAAATACCATCAAATCCATACTAAGCCTCTAGTGAGTGACTAGTAGCTGCGGGCAACAATTTTAATGAGTGGCTCGTATCTACATCAGGATGAATGAATGGGTGGCAATTAAACCGTTTGTAATCATAAAACTGCTGATAATCTCTTCTATTTGTTAACTTTTAAATGAACCCCTTTCTATTCATATTATATTTTCTATATAGCTTTTTTTTCTTGTGTCGAGAACACTTTACTAAATTATTAGGCATGATTACGTGTGACTTTTGCGGTTATAATAAATTGGATATTTAATAAATATGTATGGGTTCCGAAATACGCTATATGTCATATGGAGTATTTCGAAATTACTACAATTAATAGGAAATGGTATATAATTAATGTATTTTGTTGTATGTTTTACAATAATATTTGTAGTATTTAGGTACTTGAGTGGAGCAGCGGCACTGAGCCTGATTTTAAATGAGACGGTTGTGGGTTCGATTCCTATTTAAGGGAGTGTGTTATTTCATTTTCTAGATCTGGTAAGCCTACAGCCTCTGCCTACATATGCATAAGTATAAGTTAAAAATTTAATATAATGAGTATAATGTTGGGAACGAAAGTGTCTTAATAGGAACTGTTCCTATTAAGCCTACACTGCTTAAGTGCGGGAGACAGCGTGGAGCTAGAAAATAATAATTAATAAATAACTGCTTTATAGGTAACGATAATTTTTTACCCTTCGGTACATCACTACAAGCACCTACCTATAAACTAGAACAAAGCTTATCGGGCGTCTGAATAATAATTAGCCTTAATTAATATGAGATAGCACGAAAACTTATTGCTGGCCATTTACATAAATGTCGTGAATAGCTTAGATAAGGTTTAGTTTTAAATCACTTGTACGGATAAAGTATTTACTTTTGCCCTGTTTTAATAAAAAAAAATAATGTAATTTTCAAAATATTTTAAAAAATCTTTGTAGGTATGATTTATATAGATACAATTAAAAAAAAAGAGATTGAGACGCAGAGGGAACAAAGTGTTAAGTTTCGTTCGTTCCCAATACACCAGTTAATTTTTGACTCATATGTGCTATTGCTAGTTGAGAAGTGATGCTTAACGCCGTGCATAAGCAAAAGCTTATGACGCTCTGTTCCCCGTTTTCAAGATATAACGGTGGAACTAAGCGCTGCGCTTCGTCTTTTTACTACAGACAGGAAATGAAAATATATTAAGTTATCGTATATAAATGGTTATAATTAAAATATTTAATGTATAATGAGTATCTAATAGTAATGAAGTTCTTTGTGTCTACAGTGCCATATCGGGAAAAACGTGAAACTCGAAAACTAAAAAATAAATGACATCGTCCTTGATCGAAAATAGGTTAGATAGATAAAATTCTTTATACACACATAAAATTAAAATCACAATTAAAATAAAAAAAATTGTAGGAATATAAATGTAGCACGCAAAGTTGAACTTATCACTATCAGTGATCTGCCTCAAAAATATAGGAATCTTGTAGTACATACAAACAATACAAATTATATTTTTAATAAATTAATTCATATTTAAAACGAATTCTTAAGCCTTTCTATTAAGTTTTTTAACATGATATGTTTCTCATTATTAGTAAATGTAAAACAGAGTGATTTATCATTTAATTAATGAAAGTTATTATTGAATTAAGTACAAAAATCATATAAATAGTGTTGTCTAGTGTTTATCGATCTTATAAATCCCGGTAAAGTGGTATAACGACCCCCCGCGACGCCCACACACCGCGTTGTTATTGTTCCACGACACTTTTATGATTGATTCCGCTAGAGATTTTATTATATCGATGTCGATATTAAATGTACCTGCGATGTACTTTTTTTTCAGTTCTTTTTTTACTTATCGACGTCGAAGTGCCAATAACATCTAACTGACAAAGTCAAAATTTTACACAAACTAAAAAAAAAACGTTTTATTTCTTGACAAATTAAAAGTGTTATTATTTTTATTATTTCAAATAATAATAATAAATTAATGAAGTTAATGAATTATATTATATTCATATATTTTTTGATAGTGTAGTAGGTGTGCATTTAAAACGTAAAAAAAAAGAAGATAATTTGTTAAAAATGTCAGTTAGGAGGCACTGGACTTCGCCGTCGTTATGTTAAGGCACTCATTCCTCATTTTTTTAAACATTCCGTGTTGAGTGGTGGAGCTCAACGTGAACCGAATCCTGAATCGTCAAATCTATAATCAGATGTTGTATTGCTGCGCCTCGATGGCATAGATTTTTTTTGTATGGTGGGTAATTTGTAGTTTCGATTTTTCTACATCTTTATTATGCTGTTATTCGTTTAAGAGTTTCATTTAAAGATTAAAACACATAAAGACAAAACCTTATCTCGTGGAATTGTATGTGGGCATTGAGCCCCTATGGCTTTTTTTAATCACGTCACTCAGGTAAATAAAAGTGCGACAAACGGAATGTATTGACACTAGGTTCTCTCTGTCTTCTCTGTTATATACGAATTAAAGCGTAGGTAAATCTTATAAATAATAGTGATTAATATCGATTTCTGTTCCAACACTAGCTGTCGTTAAGCAATGACGCTCGCCACGACCCATTAATCGCTCGCACTTTTAGTAATTTATGTTTTGGGACTTCATTACGCTGGTTACTCGCAAATTAAGCAAAGTTCTATCGCTGTTACACATACAACCACACTTGGAACGTTATCACAATAATATTTAGCCGGTTATTCGTTTTACACAACCCGCATTTAGTACAACAACGTGCTACGTTTGATATAATTAATCGAAGAGATAGAACTTTGTCGCACTCGGCTATAATTCGTTTGACTATTAATTTAATTACAATTAGGGTTGGGTAAGTTGAATTTAATTGTGATTAGTAAAATGTTTGAAAATAGCGTGCGCTTTATGAGTTATGGAGCTTATTATTAAATTTTAACCACAGTTAGTTAAGACGATAGTATCAATATTATTTTGATTAATAAAAAACGTGAAGCTTTATACTCTGATCTTATAGCTGGAAAAAAACAAATTCAAATTGAAAAAAAAAATCTAATTAAGGCTTTGACAATCTTTTTTTTTGTTATTTTTTTTTCAGCTTCACGCTGTATCCCGCACACAGCAGGGCAGGCAGAGGGAACCTAGTGTTAAGACACACAGGCATTGCGTGTTGAGTGGCAGAACTCAACGCCGCGCCACCAGAGCGAAGAAATGGAAATATAAATTTAAGTAAATATTTCATCTCCTCGAGTGGGAATCGAACCCAGAACCAGTCGGTTTTGCAGTCACACCTCGTGCCGCTGCGCCACGACCGGCCTCAATTTTTTGTTATTGTTAATTCTAAAATCGTCAAAGATACCTCCTACATATTATTTCAAAAATGCCGTCTAATTTTTCCTAATACATTTAAATCCTTTAAGTAGATGTTTTCAAATGATTTAAAAAGCTTTTGCAAAATTGAACACCGTTAGTTTAAGAAAGGGTTAATTTTTAACCACTTTTTTCTAAACAATCTATAGAAAATGACATAGATATTTTTTTCAACGGGATTCTTTTGTTTAACAATTTTAATTGTTAATAGGTTATACAAAAGAAATGGCCTTTTCTGTTAGAGTTTGGATTAAAACATACCTATATATCGTCGCAATTTTATTTAAGTGGACTTTAGGATGTAAAATAAAAAAAAAACCTGTTTTTTTCCGTAGCCGTAGAAAGTGAGAAATCCTGTCTTACGCCCAATATTAATAACCTATCTCCTACGTCAATCTTCGATTGTTCCATATATCTATCCAATCTCTAGATTGGATAGATATATGGGATCTCTAGATTGGATAGATATATGGAACAATCGAAGATTGACGTAGAAGATAGATTATTAATATTGGGCGTTAGGCTCTAAGAATACATGCCAAAATTAAACCTAGTAGTTTCGTCTGCGTCGTCTGTCATGTCAAGCAGTCAGTAAAGAAAGAGTTTTGTATAGACACTTGCGAACCGTTCGCGGCTGTGCTTGAACTACAGTTTTATTTATTTGCCAATCTGAATTAAACGTGTCTTCTAATAACACTATTATTTAAACTAAAATTTCAGCCAATCCAATAATACATTTATTTTAAAGAATTTTTGTCCAACAAAATACTTTATATTTATACCTATATTTTTTTATACATGAACCGATTGTATTAAAATAAACAATAAATGAATTATAAAAAAAGTTTGCACAAATACAATAGTAAAAACGGCATTTAAAACGGTCGAGCCGTTTCTGAGATTACCAAGAACAAACGCACAGACAAACATACAAAAATTTTAAAAATCATTGTTTAAGGCTCTATTACATTGATAAATACCCTCACAATAATAGATATTCTCATATATGTTCCTTTAGTTTTGTTTGACATTTTAATTTTTCAATTATTATTTTGAAATGAATACGGAGAAATGTATGTATATTTTAATATAATATTTTGGGCTGTATGGAATCGTTGCGGTTTTAAATTACGAATTATTATAATACTTAATACAAGCTTTTTTTTCACCACTAAGCTTCAATTTCGTTCACATTAAAAGAACACAATTATTTTAAATGACAGAGAAGAGAGTGTTTTGCTTGTCACAAGGATAAAAATATTTTTTGTAAAATTCTCTTTTTTTGCTTCATAAAATATGCTTCAACAAATCAAAATCTTAACGGTGAAAAAAAATCTATTTATAAATATGTAATTAAAAATGAAATGAAATAAGATAATACTAAGTACATCATTGAAATCCTTTAAAACTGTTTGTCTATTGTTCACAGATTAAAAATAGACAAAAAGATTAATAAGTACAAAAAATTTTTACTCGACACATTTTTTTACAGATTAAGAACTTTTTAAGCTTTTAAGTTTGTTTTTCTATTTAGCGGTTCTTTAGAAAGGATATTACTTTAATATTTGTCATTTAATTGTTAATTTTAAGTTTTATACTATCGTAGTTCTTTCTTAAAACGTGATGACTGTGAGTTAAGGTATCTACGAGTATAATACACACCTAATTAAAACACTTTTTTCGCTAAGCGTTAAGGTAAAATTTGTGGGTTTGGTCGCCACTCGGCATTTTTTTACCTTCACTCTATATCCTATAACATAGCATAGTAGGCAGAGAGAACCTATTGTTAAAACACTCCGTTCTCATTACGACACTTCCGTTCCCCTGAATGTGAATTCTAGAGGCACTACGTGTTGAGTGGCGGAGGTCAAGGTTGTGCTTTGCAATTGGGGCACCACTCTGCTAATGTAAAATAGGTTTTTTTATGTACCTACTAAAAGAAAATCTCCTTGTTACTGACATATTAAGTAAGATAAAAATTACCGTTCATAAATATTATTTAACCTTTAATTGATATTAGTAACATTTTTGAATGAATTAGTAAGTACAGGTAATCCTATTGAAAATAAAGTTTTAAAGTAAAGATTATCGTATACGTCTGTCGATAGATGGCGTTAATAGTTACATTGTTAACAATAACAGGACGAAAATCAACTAATCTCTTAGCTATTTTGACAATAAAAAAGTATTAGTAATACGTTTTAATTAAAAGCTTTTATTTAACTTGTAATGTATGTATGTATGTTTGTTCTGGTGAACAAACATACATCTGTGTATTTCAGAAAAAATTACCCTGTGACGAATAAGAAATATTATTTTGGCATATCATAAAATTGCTTATATTTACTCTGATATTAAAGAGTATATTATTAACTACCTAAATATACTATTGAAATGGAAATTATACCATAAATTTAAAAAATATTCAAGTTTTCTTTCAACATATGGCGAAAAGTATTCCTTTACGTCACAGACTATGATCTACCAGAACTAACAACAACAGGTATTAAAACCAAATCATCTCCTATTATCTAACAGATATGTTTATATTCTTTCCCAAAATAATAAAAAAGTAGCTTAATTTTATCACATTACGAAATAATTAGCGAAATAAATTCTTGTTAGTCACTTCTTGGACAATTCACAGTAGAAAAGTATTCATTGCTGATTAAACGTATTACAAAATCAAAAAAACATTCAACGTGAGCAATTCTTGACAATAACAAAATATTAATAATCATAAAATAAATACTATAAAACGCTAAATAGATATTAAAAAACTAAATTTTGTGCAGTTCTTTATGTAGGACAGTGACTAATTTGAAACCTTCGTGATTAAAAGGAAACTTTAAGCAATATCTACACTGTCAGTTTGAAAATAAAATAAAAATAATTTTTTTTTACATCTTTTACCTTGTCCACTGACATCACCCTCTTTACATATGCACTCCAGGGGGTCCTCGTACTTTTTACGTGAAATTTTTCCAGTATCATCGATGCTGTGTTTTCGTAGGTCAATCGAGGTTTTCGCCTGCCTGTCTTACCAACTGCTGCTCTTCCTTTCTTAATTTTTTAGCCATTCTGTCATCACTCGTTCTCTCGACGTGCTCGGTTTGGACACGGTAATATACTACTTTGTTTGATATGCAGATTCGGTCAACAAAACGGCTCGACACGACAGGCATGTCGAACCAATAGACCACATCTCTACAGCATTTAGCTTTCTTTTATTCTTCTTCTGTAATATCCACGTTTTATAACCGTATACATAATCGATATCAGAACTGCAATGTGTGGAGCTATGCTGACGTTTCGTCATCATCAACGCAGCTAAGGCTTTATCTCTCATGACACTGTTTATACGCCTTGGAGAGACCTATCCAAATACAGATAGAACAACCAACATGACATAGCGCAACCTTGTTTAACTCTCGATTTGATGTCAAACCAAAGTGACATGCAGATCCATACAGGCTGAGTGATCTCCTTAAAGAGACTTTATAGCTTGGAGGCCACTCACCTTGTACCGGGATAGTATCTCGCATAATTTAAACGTGAAATTTTTCCAGTATCATCGATGCTGTGTTTTCGTAGGTCAATCGAGGTTTTCGCCTGCCTGTCTTACCAACTGCTGCTCTTCCTTTCTTAATTTTTTAGCCATTCTGTCATCACTCGTTCTCTCGACGTGCTCGGTTTGGACACGGTAATATACTACTTTGTTTGATATGCAGATTCGGTCAACAAAACGGCTCGACACGACAGGCATGTCGAACCAATAGACCACATCTCTACAGCATTTAGCTTTCTTTTATTCTTCTTCTGTAATATCCACGTTTTATAACCGTATACATAATCGATATCAGAACTGCAATGTGTGGAGCTATGCTGACGTTTCGTCATCATCAACGCAGCTAAGGCTTTATCTCTCATGACACTGTTTATACGCCTTGGAGAGACCTATCCAAATACAGATAGAACAACCAACATGACATAGCGCAACCTTGTTTAACTCTCGATTTGATGTCAAACCAAAGTGACATGCAGATCCATACAGGCTGAGTGATCTCCTTAAAGAGACTTTATAGCTTGGAGGCCACTCACCTTGTACCGGGATAGTATCTCGCATAATTTAATTCTTACAATCCAGGAAATTGCATTATTAAGTACACGAAACCACAAAAAACTGTTTACGTTACTGCCAACATTGGGCCTTTCTTGAATTCATATACTCTTTCAATTCTAAAGTTTAATTAGACATCTCACTACAGCCTATCGGCTCTTTCTTGCATTCTTCTCCTCAATATTTTGGCAAGCTAATGAAATGATGGTGCGTATTATGCCCTATAGCTTGCATGTTGACTGTGCCTCGCTATTCGTCTGGTATCCTCAATCTGATTTCCAGCATAAATTGCACAGATACAATTACAAATCCAAGTCACGTAATATTTCGCCGTGAATATTTGACTATCTCTGCAGTAACTCCATCTGCTTTCGCTGCTTAACCACATTTCAGACTACTCTTAACTTGGTGGTATGTCAACTTCACCATCGGAAGTGAAGTGGAAATTGCATTGCCAGAAATTTAAAAATTTGTGGGCAGATTCAACCAGATTATTGCAAATTTCGGTATTTACAATTTAAGTATATTTAAGTATTGGATTTTTCTCACAATATTTCACATTTCGTAATGTCAGGCTCCAACGCTTTTTTATTTGTTTCGGCATCTTTACTCAGTTGATGTAATCCCAGACACGTGGAAAATCGATGTAATGCACTCATTCCCGAAGGAAGGCGATGAGTCAGATCCAAATAACTGCAGGCTCAATCACTATCACGGCTTTGCTTTCTAAAATTATGCAGAGCATATATATAAATAGCCAGCTCTTGCTGGTTATCTGGAGGATCTCCGATTAATAAATGAATATTTACCCATAAGCCTTGACATTCCCTATGGCTGCGCGACTTAATTTTAAATTATACAAATGATACTTTGGATCTCTCCGTAATTTCCAAGTGTTACACATGAGTTAAAAAATAAAATTTTTAAACATTCCTTGTGCACTAAGCTTTACAATTCCTAATAGTCACAGTTTTGTTCCGGTAGTATGTCACGTAACGCACAGGAAGTGACGTTTTCATCCCAAAAAACTTTTCAAGTTAAAAATAACTAGCATTTAATTAAATTATCTTGTTTTTAGCTGTAGTAATGTAATATAGGTTAGATTTTTGTTGAATTACTACGTGATAAATAAAAGAAAACAAATTAATTTGTATTTAAAACATCGTCACTACTCGGAATACTTTTTCTGTACCCCGAAGATACAGAAACTTCCGTCACAGTTTTTGTCGAAACTAACTTTAGTATAATAATGGCAATTTTACAAATACAATTATAGTGGTGCCAGGAAGACAAAAACAATACAAATTAGTAGATTTTACTTGTGTAAGTTATCAAACTCACCGTGACTACTCTGGATTTTCCGGTACTACAGTTTTCGTAGGACAAGATTAAAATATTGATATTATTTAAAATTACTGTAAATTTATCACATAAGAGTTGAAAAAACACTTAAAAAAATACCTGTGAATATATTGAAACACTTAAACATATTTAAAGTCTAATATATTAAAAGTAAGACGTATTTGGAATCGGCAAGAGCACCGTGGGACAGTCGAAATCTTTACCTCATATTTTGCTTTCTTTTAAATATAAAAATAGTTATCCGCTTTTTATGGTACTTTTTAATTTAAGTCAACATTAAAACATTTACTTTAACCATATAAAATCTTATTTCCACATTATCCATATAATAAATTAGAAATAACAGTGCTTAAAGCTGTGGGACAGTCTAATTTTGCTAGGGTCATTTTTTCTGAAATACACTCACATACTTCTTTCTTTGAACTCAATTTTAAAGTAGATATCTTCAACCGATTGAGCAAAATTTTCGTATATACGTTTAGTTTGGATGACAATGCATGATAAGATGTGTGACTTCATTTTAAATCCAATATGGCGGACACTCCAAGATGGCGGAATTGTTATTTTTAATGCACTTCTACAATATGGGTATCAAATGAAAGGGCTCGTTGAGAGCAACTCGAAAAATAATGTGACGTCATTCTAAATTCAATATGGCGGACCATCCAAGATGGCGGAATACTTTTTATTTATGCACTTCTGCAATATGGGTATCAAATAAAAGACCGAGAATAATAAGAAAAAAAATAAAAGCATGAAAATAGATTTTTTTCTAAAAAAAGCTTTTATTTATATAAAATTATAAAAAGAAAAAATATTTTCTTCTTTTCAGAGCGTTTAAATAAAAGCTTTTTGTATAAGTTTTCTTCCTTTTATTTATTTTTTTATTATTAAAATACAACAAATATTTAAAATTATCAGTAATTATATTTGGTATTTTTCAAGTTTTGGTGAGTTTAGAACAAAAGTCGCCATTGACTTTCCTCTAGTTTATAGGTATAAATATGCAATATTTAAATTAAGAAAATAAAAATGTATTTACACTGCTAAAAGAGGATGATAAATTAAAATAAAATAAATTAATGTATTGAATTCTACTAACATTAATAATTTAATAGAATTACTAATATAAACATATCTAGTGCAAAATAATATTATTAATAATTCAACTGAAGTGATGAACTTTAGCAAAGCGCTACGTTTTGCCATAGCGCTACCTTTATAACCGACGGGCGTTATTTTACCTTTTATTGTAGATTTTAATATTAAAATTGTTTTTGGAATACTTTTATATCATTCTCTATGCCCAAACAAAGAAACCCGCTCCTTATTGAGTCTCTCCACTCCTTAAGATAAATCAATTCAGAGATTTATAATCCTTTTAATATATTAAAGAATATATAATAGAAATATATTAAAGAATATATAATAAAGAATATATAAGAGAAATTTCCGAATGGAAGTCGAATCTACTACCATCGTGTCCATTTAAACATAAACTACGCTAAAAGTTATTTATACAAAGCAATATTTTAAATTATTATTATAATAAGCATTTCACGCTTTTTGCCGCATAGCAAGGCAGACAGAGGAAACTTAGTGTCTAAAAATTATTATCCTCCCAACTTTGGAGATATTGAGCACTGAGTGAAACCAAACGCCGCGCTACGATTGCTAAAGCAGATAAATAAAATAAATAAATTATATTCATTTCCCACAGTGGGAATCGAACCTACAACAGTTGCTTGTACAGTCAGAAGACACGAAGGCTCTATGTTTATAATATAAAACATAAATAATGATTAAATCAACAATTATTTAAATAACTGATCATTAAATGAATATAACATTTAAATTATCTAATTATATATATCCTATAATATTAACGTCCTAAGATTTACATTAATATTAATAAGTATAATTATATAACTGAAGCCGCCTTGGCTTGGGATAGCGTCTGAGTGTAAACGTGACAGTTATGGGTTCGATTCCTACGTAGAGGAATAGATTATTTACATATCCTCGCCACTCGATACGTATAGTGGAATTTATGAAGAGGGTGAAGTGTTTTGACTCTCTGCTTACAGTATCTACTTACCATGCGAGTGTGAGGTTAGGTTATATACCTATAATTACGTAGCTAACACTAACTTTAATTGAGTGACTTAGGTACTATTTTATTTTAGCTTTAAGTTTTTTTTAATATAATAAAAAAAATAAAAAAATGCCTTTTTTCCGGAATATACAATATTTATTATATACCTAAATATGTAATAGTAAAGGTACAATTTTTTTTTGCCCTAGCTTTTGTAGTCATATGTAGTTTTAAAAAAAATAAATCACATTTACGCTAATTTAGTGTTAAGACACTACGTTCCTCACTTTCCGTGAAATTT
This sequence comes from Heliconius himera, assembly GCA_021202915.1. Taxonomy (NCBI): domain Eukaryota; kingdom Metazoa; phylum Arthropoda; class Insecta; order Lepidoptera; family Nymphalidae; genus Heliconius; species Heliconius himera. The sequence goes on along the minus strand of JAJHJA010000455.1, from coordinate 718,067 downwards.
CTCGAAGCATTGCGTGTTAAGTGGCGGAGTACCTACTTAGTTCTAATTGTTATATAAGTATAAGTCGATAGATGTGGAGAGTCTAAGTATAGGCTACATTACTCTAGTACTTTTTTAGACGAGAGGAGGCAAGTGACTTTAAATCTTCACTTGTCGTAATTTACGGTCACATGTCTCCAACCTCGTCCTTAACACTGTGAAAATTCTTGATTTTTTTCCCTATAGGTTTTATAAAAAACAAAAATATAAACTATAACAAAAATATAACATTATACGAGTATACCTACGTACCTAGGTATATTATTTTTTATCAGCTTCACGCTGTATCCCGCACACGGCAGGATAGGAAGAGGGAACCTAGTGTTAAGACACTCCGTTCCCCACTTTCTGCCAAATTCTGGAGGCATTGCGTGTTGACTGACAGAACTCAACACCTCGCTTTGCCTCGACACCAAATTGAAGAAATGGAAATATAAATTTAAGTAAATATTTCATCTCCTCGAGTAGGGATCGAACCTACAACCAGTCGATTTTACAGTCACTTTGTGCCCCTGCGCCACTACTGGCCTCAGGTATATTATTGATTTTAACAAATAGTTTTACTATACAGGCGCTTTATCATTTAAATTAATTGCAATATTATTTAGCTTGTTAGTGTTTCTACAGTGATTTGTCATTGTTAGAAGATAAATGGTCTAGACTTTAACTAAGTCTAGATCTAATTGTTTAATACTCACTATCAAATAGGTGCATATTGCTTAATAACAATAAACATAATTTATATTATTATTCTGTTTGTATGTTAATTTAAATATACATATAATTTTCATTGTATCAGGTACATAGCAGGGTAGGTAGAGGGAACCTGGGAACTTAATGTTAAGACATTCCGTTCCCAACGTTCTGTCGAATTGCGATTAAAGGCATTGTAGAGTGGCAAAACGTTGCATTACGTCACGTTTTGACTCGCTACTAGAGCGAAGAAATGATATTATTAAATATTTTATTGCCCTGAGTGGGAATCGAGCCCACAACCGTCGTGTTTACAGTGCCACGCTTGTGCCCCTGCGGTATGACGGCCTCTTAAATGTAAATAAATGTATACCTATATATATTTATCTATATCATTAATAGGTATATATTGAGGCCGTAGTGGTCTAATGGAACTGACTGTAAACGCGGCGGTTGTTGGCTCGATTCTTATCAAATAAGACAAGACAATAAATAAGATTATTATTGTTATTATATCTGATTAAAACCTATATCTCTTTGGAGTAATCCTCATAACATATTAAATTAAAAGAAAAAATGCAAAAAGTCTTCGATCTCGTCGGAGGTACGAAATTAAAGCTTTATAAAAAAAATAAGACAAGACAAAGCGCAGAATTTTCCGCTACTCAACAGCCAATATCATGAAAATTTTGTGCCAATTGAGAAACGGAGTGTCTTAACACTAAGTTTCACCTGTTATGCGGGTTAAAACGTGTGTGAAAAGTATATATTTAAGAAATATATTAAATAAAAAAATTACAATTTATAATTTTACTTATCTATACCTACATTAATATTTTCTATGACTTAAAATAAAATTGTTTTTGTGCATATAAGTACAATACCCCGGTATATCTAGGATATAGTATACCTATACCTAGGATATACCTACCTATAAGAAAAACCAACAACCAAACCAACCAACCATACATACATAAGTGTGACAGAAAATTTTATAATTTCCCTATATGCAAGTAAAATATATGTAGGTTATAATAACATGTATTATTTTTAAAAAAAATCTTTTGTTACCGACTTACTAAGAGAGCTCTGGAGATTCCCACGAAAACGGGCAAAAACGAGATTTCCTATTTTAGGTCTCAAAGTCTACGTAAACAAAGTTGCGGGCGACGACTAGTAATAAAATAAATAGATAGAAAAACAAATAAACAAATTGAATAGCTAAATAAATGCATGTTGTGTGTAAGAAATAATGGCGGCGATTATTTAAATGATAGCTTTTATTATTTATTCAAATTAATTGTATAATATGGCTGGTGCTTGTTAACGTTTGGTCACTCATTTGTCAGTGTAGGTACCTGTGCTACTTCGGTGCCTAGAATTAACGTTATGAGCAATCTATAGTAATATAATATATTTATATATTTATTTATCAGCTTCACGCTGTATCCCCTACACAGCAGGGTAGGCAGAGGGAACATAGTGTTAAGACTCACCGTTCGCCACTTTCGGCGGAGTTCTGGAGGCATTGCGTGTTGAGTGGCGGAACTCAACGCCGCGCTTTGCCTCGACACCAGAGCGAAGAAACTAAAATATAAATGTCTAGTAAATATTTCATTTCCTCGAGTGGAGATCGAACCCACAATCAGTCACACTTTGTGCCTTTTCGCTACGACTGTCCTCATATTTATATAATATATTTATATACTACAATATCTGATTGGTTGTTCGCTCGAGAAAGATAAAACTCAGTTAGCTTATCTTGCTATTTGAGGAACACAGCGTGTAACTAAAAAAAGAGTAATCTATACCTACTCACATATATAACTACAATATTAGCCTGTTTCCTGCTTTATCGAGACATAGCGCGGCGTTTTTTCGTTACGCTATGCTCAATCCAGGGAATTCGGCCGGAAAGTGGAAATCAAAAGATATTTAATAGTACCTACTCTCCCCTATCTTATACTTCATATAAAAAATTTCTTAATATATTCTACATATTTATATGGTTGCGTTTTTCCAGTAGGTACCATACCTAAATGAACTTAGGTTTTTTTAGTATTACGCTGTCACCCGCATGTAGCAGGGTAAGTAGAAGAAGCCTAGTGTTGAGACACTACTCCCCACTCTCCTCCGAGTTCTGGAAGCATTGCGCCTTGAATGACGGAACTCAATGCCGCGCTTTGCTTTGGCAAGTATGTAGGTAGGTATATAGATAAATAACTTATGTTGCAGTTTTCAAATTGCAGGGGATTCATATTCTGCTTGCTATAATTTTTATTGCAATAAAATTGTAAACATAAAATGTAGAGCTACTTCTAACAAGGTAAATAAACTTGTCATGAATATCTAAGTACCTTTTTATAAATTTAATATCCAACGTTTTAATGTACCTAGGTACATCGCTTATAAATATCTTTAACTTTATTACTAAACTATAGTTGTATAAGTGCTCTACAACTAAAATTAAAAATATTTATTCTTAGGTGTTTTTAACCTGCACTGCGCCTAAATATTTTTTTCTTTGCTATACAAATATTTTTTCTTTAAAATTTGTTATTCAAAATAAAACAAATAAACAATCCTCATTTTACTCTCATACGATTATCCAAGCACAACCTTAATTTAGGTAGGTATATAAAATCCTTCCGTAACTGAGTAACTGACAGACGATTAGAACGAATAGATAAAATTTTCTATGTAAGTTCCTTTTGGCATTATGAGGAGTACCTACTAAGAGAGGATTTTATAAAATTTCTCATCGAAAAAAGCAATATTATACCTACATTTTATAGTTCACGCAAACGATGTTGCAGGCGGCCACTATGACACTCAATAATAAAAATACAAATGCAATTACAATATAAGTAGGTGGGTATGTATACCGATATAGTTAGATAAATTGATATTGTTATACTGAATTATACATTAATACATGTTGTAAAGGTAATAAGTTCTGAGCGGGAATCAAACCCAAGACCTTCAGCGTGGCAGACAAGGACTAACCACTATACCTACCTAAGTAATCATGTAGGTAGCATGTTTTATACAAAACGTATAATCGATAAAAAATTAAATGCCATATCAATATGCAACTTTGTAATTTTACAATCTTTTACAACGTTGTAAAACAAAAATCAATCACCATTGTTATTGCTGAAAATTTTAATTAAAAAAATATTAACTTATTTACCAAACACTGTTTAGTTTATAGACACGTGAAGCTATGTAGTGTTGTATTAAACTTCATACGAATAGTGATGGACCGTGTAAAATAATTGAATAAACGACTAAACACAAAACAAATTTGCAAACAAATCCGCGAAACCGATTATACATCACTCGGAAACTAAAAAACTTTATCTCGAGACATTAAGCTAATAAAGCATCCGAGTTAATTAAAGATCGCTCGACGCGACCGGCTTCGACGGACCAAAAAAGAGCAGAGACTCGCTAACCTGCCCAATCGGCGGCTTAATTGATTCTAACCCGGCCAAGTTGGAGAGTCCCTCCACCCGGTTGACACCCAACGAGTTTGAGGCGTTTCGCCATCTGGCTGGGTGAAAATCACGAGTACCCGACAGAAACCGCCCAACAGGGAAGTTTCCAAATTCAAATTCCACCCCAATAATCGATCGACCAATCGCAACCCAGCAAATTGTATAATGAACGCGCTTGTGTGAAGAAACACCTCCCATTGGCAGGCGTCGGCCAATGGGACGCAAGGAGTCCATGTTCGACGTTTTTTCCGTTATCCAGGCGTACAGCGTTAAGGCTCATTCGGCCGCGCGCCGCCGAGGCGTTCGTATATCGCGTCACGATGGATTGTGCTTGTGACATGTGCTATTGATTTTGTGTTTTGTGACGGAACCGTTGTGTGAAAGCATGATGCCTCTCGCACCGACCCCTGTGGTGGCGGTGCCATCTAAGCCGAAGATAGGATTTAGTATAGACAGTATAGTGGGTGGTTCTGAAAGACCTAAGCAGGCGTCGCCGCCGTTGGCCAGTCCAGGGTCGCCTTCTCCTGTGGCGTCCCCTCGTAGTCCTTCCCCAAGACCTTTGTTACGACCGAGTGCTTTACCGGCAGTATTTCCAACCCCTGAGTTGAAGAGGCTACCATATTTGGATGCTCAGAGTCACCACCACCAGTTCCTGGCACATTTTCAAGGGGCAGCACTGGCAGCCGCGCTTGCACACCAGCAGCAAGGCTTCGGAGCTCCTCTACCTCCCCACCCGCCCCCTCATCCTGCTGCACCAGTACCGAGAGAATCGTACCAGCTCTACCCTTGGCTTATTAACAGACATGGAAGAATATTTCCACATCGATTTCCAGGAGGTAAGCTAATTTCTATAATAATATAACAACAAATATATATTTTAAGTGATCGGCTCTATAGAAAGAGAAGTTATTTTCCGGTCATCTTATATTAGGAGCTTTTACGTTGCCGTCGCTACCGTTGATTAATTGTCATTAGCTTTGTAAAAGCTCTTTATATTTTTGCTGATATAGAGAAGCTTGGACAAATTCTATATGCAAATTACATATTTTTTTAATGAAAATACATGTCATAAATATGTCATGAAATAAAATTTTGACATACACTGTCATCTTTTATAATAAAAAAAAAACCAAATCAATAATTACAATAATGAGGATATGGTGTGGCCTTGATATTTTATCTATTTATTAGATTCTTTTTCTAATTTATTTTGAATCAACATTACTTTTTTATAATATTTTTTTATGCGTTTTTTATGAAGCTTTAGAAAGCTTATGTTATTACATAGACAAAACATCAGATAAAATATAAAAATGGTTATGTTTATCATATTATTATAATCATAGAAACATATTTATGATAATTCTTTTAAATATATAGTTGTTAGAATTTTTATAAAATGTATTGAAAGCTTGTTATATTTACTATTTATAGAAACTCTAATGTATATTGTAGTAGCGTGCCGGCGCTCGTTAATAAAATATTTGGAAGCTTATTTTAATATAATTTTTATTTATTTCAATTTTACTAGAATACCTACACATTTAAAATATATCATTTTCTCATATTGCAACTTAGTTATAGTATAAGCTAGCGAACCATCCTCGGCTTCGCCTGCTTGAACTACATATATAATTAGGTAGGTCTATATAGGTAATCTGAATTACTTTAGTGCTCTAATAACATGATCATTTTAAAAACAATATCTATTAATTGAAAACTAAAGTGTGAGCCAAATCAGTTATGAATAATAGTGCTGTGACATAATGACATATTTTTTTTAATGATTATTCATAAAAAAAATTAAATCAACTTCACGCTGTATGCACTCAGCAGACAGAGGATATCTAGTGTTAAGACACTGCGTTCTTCATTTTCCGCCGAATTCTGGGAGCGGTATATCCTGGTAAAAAATATACATTAATATTATACCTAATTAATTTTTGATTGAATGATGAATTATTTACTCAACATACCTACTTGACTCTCGCCTTATTAAGAAAATTCGATAAAAAATACATAGAATAAAAAACTGTAGTAAATAAGTCTAATTAAATATACACATATACAAGTTAGTATGAATAACGTAATAATCTGTTTAAGATATTCATGTAATATGAAAAGTAATTACCTATTTATACATATGTAATTTTTAACCGCCTTTTTTATTATATTCGTTTTAATTTATATAGAAATTTTAGAATTATAAATGAATGATAAATAATTTATGCAGAAAAAAATATATTTTCCGTATAATTGTTTTTTTTTATTCATTTCACATCGTATAGCATAACTAGGCTTAATAACTATGGCGTGTATAACTCGTGGGATTAGAGTAAAAACAAATTTGATCTTTTTTTTTATATCTATTTAATTTGATTTATAAAGATAATTTAGTTATATATTAATACATTTGAGGCCAAAAGATTACTTAGTTACATATAAATATAATTTTGTTACATTTGAGGCCAGTCGTGGCGCAGGGGCACAGAGTGTAACTGTAAAATTGATTGGTTGTGGGTTCGATCCCCAGTCTAGGAAATGAAATATTTATTTACATTTTTATTTTCATTTCTTCGCTCTGGTGTCGAGGCGAAGCGCGGCGTTGAGTTTCGCCACTCAACACGCAATGCCTCTAGAACTCGGCGGAAAGTGGGGAACTGTGTGTCTTTAATATTAGTTTCCCTCTGCCTACTCTGCTGTGTGGATACAGCGAGGAGCTGATTTTATTAATATATTTATATTTATTGGAGTGTTAAATATTATTTAACAAGCTTTTTTCATTTTCTTAACTCACATGAGTCAACAAAGAGACGGGTAGCCAAGGCTATTACTAACTATTCCAACGCCTCACTTTTTTATCCAAAATTTATAGTACTTATCTATAAATAAAAATATTAATTACTTCAAATAATATTTAGCTAAAATCAACGCATTCAGTCAGATCTATGCTACGTCCTCCAGATATTAAAAAAAAAAATAAATATATTTTTTGCCAGGGTTTGGCTTCCACTTCCACTTCTAAAAACTCAATTTACTCCACTTTACACGGTGTCCAATATCCTCTGTGGTTAATCCATTCGTTCACAAGTCCTGAATTACAACATTCAACCATTCTTCCATTCCATTCCAACCATTCAACCATTCGTCGAGCGTCCGGGGGTTCACTATCATACTACATTTACTAACTTACATATATAAAAAAAAATCAAACTCACTTTCTACTACGTCAACGGCATTTACCATATCGTTTGTAAAATTAAAAATAGCTTATCACGAAAATGTCACTTGTAACTAAATAATACACTAAATCACAAAAAAGAGTAGCTTATCCTCTAACATAATGCTATTAAGATAACTTAAAGAGTTCTTTTAAAAAAGATTTTTTATCAAAAAAACATTTGTGATCGTTGTACAATGATAAAAGAAAGTTAAGATTACGCGGGAAATCGTTGTTTTTTTTTTAATTTTGACATTTAACCTTTACAATTTAATATATTGAATTATTATTCTAATACAATAAAATATGTCTTTTTTGTTAGTACTTTTTTTAGTTTCATAAGCTGTATTCACATAGTTAAGATACAAATTCTCCAGATCTAGCGTATTAGTGGCGGAACTCAACGCCGCTCTTCGCCTTATTACTAGAGCGAAAAAAAGAAAATATTAAATAATTCATTTTTCCGAGTGTGAATCGAACCCACAACAGTCGCGCTTACAGTCATACGCTTGTGCCACGACGGCCTCACTGTTAGTATGAGGTAATTGTTAACTTAAAATGGATGATGAATAAAAATGTTTATTTTTAAAATTTTATTCTACAAATTAGAATAGTATATTTAATAATTCTAGTTATAATGTCTTTTTTTGCGTAAATAAATTTTAGGTCGAAAACTTAAAAGCCGTTGTCGTGCAGTGGCAATGCTTTTAAATGCAAACGATATTTTTTGCTACAAATTATGAACACAATATTTTCTTTTAAAATTGGGAGGTACCTATGGTGTAGGTATTCGTTTCATTAACCTGGTCACATTATACTAAAAATAAAACGAAAAGTGGAAGACGGATAGAAGTTCTATTAGCCTTTCCCTTTATTTATAAAATTATTTATTTCTATTTTATTATGGTTTGGGAGATAAAGTGCGGCGTTAAATTCCGCTACTCAAATGGCAATGTCTCAAAACGGAACTTATTAATACTAGGTCGCCGCTGCTGCAATATTTATTATATCTAAGTGCTAATGAGAATCAATTAAAAGTTTCACCACAATGTCGTCAAGTCTGATAGAATATCTGAACGTAAATTATAGAAATAATTGAAAGGATATAAATCAGAAAAATAGAACGCAACAAAAATGTTTATTTATTTACAAGATGTCAAATAGTTATCTCTTAATTTTAACTCATTAATACGGCTAGCTTTAACTACTGTTAATTGGTACAAGTGATTTTACTTGAGGCGCTAGCGAGATTACGATATGGAAGATAGATAAAAGTTTCTAGTTTGAAAAACGTGTTCATTTTGTTTTTTTTTACATATTTTCTATATATTTGAGAGATAGAGAAATAGAAGAGATGTATAAATTTGAAACGTTCCTTAATATCCGCCTAATTTTAGATTTTGTGTATTATGTGGCGGAACTGAACGCCGCCGTTTGTCGAACTTGATCAGATAATTGTAGAAGGCACTTTTCTATTAAGATTTGAACGCGTTACAATCGTTTTAAATCAAGCGTATGCCACTATACCATGATAGCTACTAATTTGATCGCTAACGTACGCCGAGCTCGTTAACTTAAGCCTACAGAATGTTATTTAGTACACACCTTTGATGTAAATATGATGTATTATGTATGAAAGGTGTTTTTTTTATTTAGCTTTGCGTCGGAATTAATTTTTTCTATAATATTTTTAATTAAGGTGGACTGAAAAAATGTCAATATAATATCTTTATCCGTAACCTTAAAATATAGATCAACTTCTTGTTTATTGATATTATAGAGAATACAAAGTAAAAAATACGTTTAACGAAACAGACTCTTCCATTACATGTTAGTATAGTTAGGTATATATGTATATCTAACCGATGGACCAATTATGCAACATTATTATATATATTATTAGTTATTTACGTTATCGGCAAATAAAAAGTTGTCCCTAGAAAGCTTTCATTTGATACCACCGGTCGTTGTATATATTTTTTGCGAGGAAACTGGTATATTTATATTTAATACGAAGCTAATTAGAATTTGTTTATAATATTTATTATACAAGTACCTATGTAGTGTTAATAATATCATAACTTTGTCTAGAAGACATTTAGATAAATAATAACCTGTTGATTAAAAAATATTGTTATAATTAAATTTTATAATATTAATTATATTTTTTATTAGATATTAGTAAAAGATTGCGGATAGAAATGATTTTTCTAACCCAGCGCAATAGGCACATTCTATGCAATTAGACAATCGGATATGAACACATAACCCAACACTTTCGAGCTTTTTGTCTTATTTACTTATATAATTATTTTTTTTATTTTTATATTTTAATTTTAAACTAATCTAATGCTGCTTAGAAAATGACTAACATTATATTTAGTCATACATAGTTGACGTGAAATACTAGTCCTAACTAATTATACCGTAAAACGTCAAGGAAAAATAATAGTCGACTAAGCATAAATTCCATTTCTATAACTATTTATAAATAGCGCTACACCAGTTTTTATAACCTATTTTCAAGTTACTGTAATGGCTGTATAAATACAATCAATGATCATTAGTTATTTTTTTATCTGTCCACACTTGACAGTAAAAAAAATATGGCGCTCGAATAATCTTGTATCAATATTTGTTGTGAGCAATTTGAATAATTACCTATGAAATAAAATTAGATGCTGACAACCGTTTAAATTGTATTAATGGAATGAAAACCTTTAATCAGTGACAAAATTATGTCTTATCTTGTTTCTAGGCTAAAATTAATATTTCTGATTTTTTTTTTTATAATTTAAGTGGCTAACGGATAAAAAATATCAATAAAATGTAGGCTAGTAATAGAGTATAGATTAAATATTTATAATTATTATCATTTATATTTAAATTGGTCTTAGATAGTAATTAAACTATTAAGAAAATGTTTTTATTATATTTCTATGTTTTTTCACCACTTTTTTTTCCTAGCGCCTTTAAAATTATAAATTCACTTTTAATTTTAATTAATAATGTTTTATTCAAAATTAATGGTGACAAAGTAGCGAAATTATTTATTGTTATAGTAATTAGAAAGTAAAGAACGAAGTGTCTAAACATTAGGTTCCTTCTGCCTACTCTGCTATTAGCGGGATACAGCGTAAAGACATTAAAAAAATAGTTTGATAGTCGTAATCTTGAAATTATCAAAAATATTCATATAAGGCCGTTTAACAGAAACTGAAATATGTAAGGAATTAAAAATCCGTCGCGAAGTAATAAAAAATATATTTAAAACGCGTTATGTTGTATACGTTGAAATTCGAAGGGTGAATAAGTTAGTGGAACAATAGTATTTTACAGCACTAATGACCACCTATGGCTACGCTCGCATTAATTAAGTCCATAAAGGCTTTTTTTTTATAAAAAAATAACAAAAATTAACAATTATATTTTAGACATATATTTTTTACATGAACATACTTAATTTATATAAATAGGTAAGTATATATCTAATATGTGATATTTATTTGTAGTTTACATATACATTTCTCCCCTTTTGCATGGTGTAGAGGAGAGAGATGATAAGGCATATGTTTCATTGATTACGCTCTTTTTTTAAATGAATTTGGGAACAGAAAACTCGCTTCATGTCGCCCACTTAATGCTGCATTAGATTATGGAATATAATTGTACGAAAGAGCAAAAAGCTTTAAAAGGTTTGTCTAATTAAAAAATGCAAACATTGATATAGGCAAATGAAATAAGCACTATTACTGTAAAATGCAGAAAAAATACAGATAATATGTGCGCATATTGACTTAATAATATTTATTTACAATATTTACGCACAAGCACTGTTAGTAAAATGCCTAATTAAAAAGTTATTTTGTTTCATTATCTGCGCTCGTGACCTGTCAGTCGCATTTCATAATTACTCCTCTAAGATAACCTCATACAATGTAACAATCGCTTCATTAGTTGTAATTATACTGTAGTTATCTTAATTATTAATGATAATACGATATTATTAATAAATAATATTTTATTGCATAATGAAATCAATGCGTTACGTACAAATGGACCGAAATCCGGTGGAATATTCTATTTCTTTGTTATTTTATCTTTGGTTTTTTAAAAGGTTTTTTAATTTACAAATGCAATAGAAATAATTCATTGAGTATATTTGAAACAGTTTATAAATATTTAATGGATAATTAAATAATAAATATTATTATTATTAATTAATAATTCTAAAAAAGTTATTTTATTACAATGGTACATATAATGTGTGTGATATAGGGCGATAGTTCATGTTCACTTAAATAAAATATATATAGGTATGCTTGTAATTTCGTAGTCTGGTTATGAAATGGATAGAATGTGGAGAACATAGTGACTTATCCTCCCTACTACTCCCTACAGCCACTTAAGCCTCAGCCGTCGGTAATTAAATCTTTTCGCTTACTAACAACCTTAGTTATATTAATAGTCCATATGACTATTAAAAATCATGAACGTTTATTCTAATAAATATCTATATTAAATATTTTAATCCTATTATGTAAAACCTTTAAACTATAATATAATAAGCCAATCAAAAACGAAATGAACACCCGCTTTATTTAATTAACAAATAAGATTTACAATCAGCCATAACCAAATTTCAACGTCTCAATTTTATTGTTTACAGCATCAAATTACTAAACCTCTACTCACTAACTAATAGCCGAACAAACAACTCAACTGTTTCCCACTAAACGAAACTACCAACGATAATTAATCATAAATACACTGATCTCATTCCAAAATGGCCGTTGGAACATAAATAGTTGAAATTAGACGGTTATTCTTGCCCACTCTACAAAGTTTCAAATAACATCCAATTATACACTATTCAGCTTTTAGAAATATTGTAAAAAATATTAACAATCGCTGATATTATTAAAAAATGCATAATGAATTGACCCGGCTACCTACGCTATGGCTACGGCTAGTGATGTACTCATAATGGGTACGATTATAAAGTTATATTCGCATTGTCCCCATTTAGGTGCGTAATTAGTATCGATAAAACCGTAAAAGCTTATGATTACTCGCACGTTTGAAATGGTGTCCTTTTTGGATGTCATAATTATACTTAACAGTTCATGAAGAAATATCTAATGACTGTGATTGTAGTTACAAAGATGCCAATGTTAATGTGTTACATGTAAATATGTTTCATAGTTTGTTTCATAGCTATGTAGCTTGAGCTGAGCTTGATTACTTTTTTACTTTTTAATCTATCAAAAAAAAAATCTATATCACACCATAAAGATTTTTTTTCAATAGATTAAAATGTAAAAAAATAATAATTATTTTTTTAATATCTAAAATTGTTATCATAAATTCTAATATTTTTCAAACTAAGCACAGTTATATTAAATAGATTTCATCTTTAAGCTTAATGCACTATAAAGCAACAAAGATTATAAAATATCGACCCAATGCTACCAACTCTACAATACAATACGTATAATCAAATTTGAAACAACAATGGCGCTGGTTGATAATTACGGGCGTTCGCTCCAAAGTGGCTTTTGTCAAACCTCCTTTTTATATTACGAGACAATTTTGACACGTTAAGCCATTTTGATTAAAGCATTTCAGTTCATAAAAATAATATTGCAAGAAGGGCGCCGGTTTTTATTTGTCGAGAATATTTTTATTGGGTGTGCTGTTTTTTTTGTTGATACAGATAATAGATAGGTTGAGGGGTAAATGCAGTAGCAATGGGGTTGCAATATATTACTCGTTTCATCTCATCCGTGTTCATTTCATATAAAATTATAAGATTATGTTACGCAAAATATATTTTTAAGCTGTGAGGGGTGACATCTATTTATTAATTTTAATTGTATCCTTTTTTGATTCTCCATTGTGTAATAATTTAAAATGTATTATTATTAGTTATTGTGTAGTACAACAATAGTTGTGTCTTTTAATTATTGATTTTATAACCGTCTACTTATTAAGGTGAAGTTTGCAGCAAATGGTAAAATAACAATTAACTGATATCTTGATTAAGACATGATTTTTTAAGCACTATGTATACAGAAGTATACTTGAGGCCGTCCTGGCGGAGGGGCACAAGCGTGTAACTATAACGCGACGGTTGTGGGTTCGATTCCCACTCGGAAGGAAGGAATGTAATGTTTAATATTTTTATTTCGTCGCTGTGGCGAGGAAATATGTAAAGAAATTTCCTCAAGAGACAAAATGCGGCGTTAAGTTCCGCCACTTAAAAATTCGGCGACGACGAGTACGGAAGTATCGAACAACAGCTTCCTAGGTTAAAATATATAATTCATTTAGTATCTACAACTAATTACCTGTTTTATCCTTTCAACGCCATTGCAGTTGTCTTGTAGGTACCTGCCTAAATTTTACAATTTAATTGAAGTGGACTTAGATTGTATAAATAATATTAATGATAGGTTTAGAAAGGTACTTCCCCGTCAAATTAGGGATGAACAAAATATCTGAAATGGACAAATAAAAAGCAGAGTGTCTTAAAACTAGGCAACACAAGTACAAAATACGGAAATTGATTAATATATTTAGTTCTCAGAAAGTGTATAAATATTACGTATATCATTTTCTGCAAACTAAAGATCTTTTAAATTCTATTCGAATGATTATAAAATTTGTTTTGATTTATTATATCTATATATTATATGTAATCTATATAATTGCTGTTAATTAAGATTAACTATTAACAATTTGCTTACAATATTTTTATATAAGGAAAAAAATCATATTAAAAGCTAATGTAGTTAGTCAATCATATTTTTTTTAAATTGCTGTTAACGAGCACAGAAATTTTGAATTATAGGTAGGTATATTAATATTTGTATTAAGATAAATATATTTCTTCCAATATCTAAGGGTTTAGAGGAGATTTAGTACCATTTATTATATTTTGCTCTACTTCTTATACTTACGTCTTAGTTCCTAGAACTTCTTTTTTAGTTTTTAGAAGAAAGAACTACATTCTTGATCGGACAACTTAATGTACGCGGCGGTTGTGGGTTTCATTTCCACTCGGGGAATTAAATTATTAAGATTTCCTAATTTTCATAACAAGATAAATTGTGGTTTTGAGTTCCGCCACCTTACACAAATTATATCGAAAATAACGGGGAAAGTGGGAAACGGTGTGACTTAACATTTGGTTCCCTCTGCTATATGCGAGATACAGCGGGAAACTAAAAAAAAAATTAAACAAGAACCTTTCCCCAGGTACTATTTTTCCCCAGGTACTATTATCGTAACAAAATATTTATGCAAACTGCTTTTATCTCATTCATCTATTCTATAGTAACAAATTTACACCTTTCTCAAAATTGTACACAATTAAAATGTACAAAGTTTAAGTATATAAGATAAGAAATATAAACGTCAATAAAGTTATCGGCGTCGTAAAACTATAGTTTTATGTAGCTGACACTGGGTCAGTGATAACTATGGTAGAATATATATTGTATATATATTTTTATAAATATAAATCTATACTAATATTATAAAGCTGAAGAGTTTGTTTGGTAGAGCATGCCTGCACTGGTTTGATACGAAATATTTTTTGTTAAAAGTAAATAAATCACCCTGTATGTCGCAAACAGCAGGGTAGGCAGAGGGAACCCAGTGTTAAGACACTCCGTTCCTCATTATCCGCTGAATTCTGAAGGCATTTACGCCGCGCATTTGCGTCGACACCAGAACGAATAAATAAAAATATATATGAATATTTCATTTCTACAAGTGGAGATCGAACCCACAACCAGTCGCGTTCACAGTCACATTTTGTGCCCCTGCGGCATGACTGGCCACGATTTTGTGTTGAATAGTTAATTTATCTAAGAAGGCTAGGGTAGCTTAGGTTTGTAAAATCGATTCGATATAATTCACTTTATCTGCGGCCAGTGCAGCTTGGAGTTACTTGGAAAGTGTCATGTATGGATATGGACGACGCGGGTAAAGCCACAGATAAGAACTCATGTATTGCTTACAAGTTGTTAATTATTTCTAGCAGCGTTAAGTTCGGCCATTCAACACGTAATGTATCAAGTATATGTCGGAAAGTGGGGAACGTAAGTGTCTTAACACTAGGTTTCCAGGTTCCCTCTTCTTACCCTGCTTTGTGCGGGATACAGCGTGAAGCTAAAAAAAGTTGTTAATTAATTCAATTGTCCAAAGGAGATCAGTTCGAAGCCCATTTTAGTATTTTAGCCGATGTACCGACGGCTAATCGTCGAACGTTTGTAGAACATATAAAGCCGTCGGTTTTTCTTTAGATTGTACATGTTTTTAGTTACTAATCAATAATTTATGATGATTTTTATTGTTGTAATTTGTTTATACTTATTGGTTATGTTTAGCGAAAATGAAGAGTGTCTGAATATCTATATTGCCAAAAAAAAATGAATAAAACATAAGCAACTTCACGCTATATCCCGCACACAGCAGAGTAGGCAGAGAGAACCTAGTGTTAAGACACTCCCTTCCTCACTTTCCGCCGAGTTCTGGAGGCATTGCTTATTGAGTGGCGGAGCTCAATTCCGCGTTTACAAATGGCAATTTCAATTAAATGATTTTTGTATATATTGATATGATTGATTGATAGATGAGCCAAATGCTTGAATATAATAGATAAAAATATTTCTTTGACTAAAATTTGAATTCCAATTTCTCAATTAGATTATTATCTTGATTAACTTATTAACTTTGATATATTTTCAACATGTATCCCGCACATAGCAAGGTAGGTAAAGGTAACCTGGTAACCTAGTGTTAAGACTGTCCTCCACCCACTTTCCGCCGAAAACTGAAGGAATTGCGTGTTGAGTGGCCTAACTGAACGTCGTGCTTCGCCTCGTTACTATTATGAAACAAAAAAAAATGCACGCGTGGGAATCCAACCTACAACCTGTCACGTTTACAGTCGCACGCCGCGTCTCGTTTACTGTGCCCCAGCGACTGGCCTAACTTTACTGGCTTAATTTTTTTTCTTAAATGTTATAATATTTTTTCTATACCTAAGGGCTGTAATATAAAATATCTATATATGTACAATGCACATACATATATTTACTACAGCTGACAATTATTACAGCGAGTAACTCAAGTGGACTAAAAGAAAAACAACATTAAAAGAAAAAAAAACATGCAGTCTACACGCGAAGCACTCGTTAAAGTCCGTCACAAGTCATACGGAACCAGAAATGTCTACATTGTTTATTATAAAACTAATGTAATTATTGTAATAGCTCTTAAATATATAGTAGACTTTATATTTTCATGCTAAGTGTTTCAAACGAAAAAAAAAATAGGAAAGAAAGGGTATCATTGATTATAGGTACCTACATATATTGTTGAAAACGCCTTTTGTAGATCTGAATTTAGCTCTAAACTGTATAAAGGCGACACAGTGTTAAGACAATCTGTTCATCGCTCACTTTCGAGACATTGTGCGTTGAGAAGCAGAACTCAACCCCGCTTTGTTTTGCTAAGGATGTGATATATTTTCCGAATTGGAAATTGAAGCCACAACCGTGGCGTTTAAAGGTAGACGGTGCAGGCGCGACAGCGTCTTATTTCGAGCATAACTTGTAATGTATTATTTATATCGCTTGTGCCGATTTTAGTTACATAAAGAGCGACGTTAGGATCCGCTACCAAATGTGGTATATCTTCAGAAGAAAAAGAAAACCTAAAAAGAAACGTACCTGAAAAGCAAAATTTCATACAAAATACGTACATTCTGGATTTATAAAAATATTCATCCACATAATAACTAATAAAACATACCTACATGTCAAAGGCATACAATATTTATTATCTAAGTACATAATAAAAATGTTTCCGTAAGCCTTCACAAATGATTGAATTAATATTAATATATAGGTATAGGTATTTTTCATTGTTAAGAAATGGCGACATACCAACGTTATTAGATATAGACAATCGCGTCAGTATGTTAAGGATAAATAAAAAAATTTATTTATCTGTAGCTATTATTTTAATGTTTTATTTTATATCTGCGAATCTCACAAATTTTCCGGAATAAGGAAAAATTAGGTATATCATTCCGTTTTCCACATTTTTTATATATAATTAAAGGTTCCGTAAATCAACTCTTTTTCTTTAACTGAATAGGCAATATATTTGCGTAATAAATAAAAAAAATAGTAAGAATTAAGAATAAAAAAAAATGTTTAAAGAATTAATTTATTTAAGCGTTATAATAATTTTCTTCTGTACCTAAAGGCTGTATATTGAAATACTTTGTGTCTTCGTTTAAAACAACATTATGTTTGACAAGTGAAAATTACATTGTCAAAGTTTTTGAGTTATAGTTTGTACATTTATTTTTGTGTTAACGTATTTTCTGTGTGTACTTACTTCTTATTTTATTATAATTTATATTATCGTCGACTCTATCTTATAACATTATATATTTAAATGATCTTTTAATAAACTTGATACATATTTAATTTTATTTCTTTTGCCCATATGTAGATAGATGTCTTTAACCTTTTAACGAATATAGAATAAATTTACTATAAATTTCACAGCAATGAACAAACAGGAATAAAATATACATATTTATATAATAGTTTTTCCATTCCGTATAGAGGAATAGCGATTTAATTACATATAGACTTATATAGATTTAATACTTTACTATCTACTACTACTTACACTATTTAAGATTATTATACCTAATGATAGATATTAGTGCGTGGGATTGAACGTTTTTGATGTTCAGTCGAGAAACTTGTGATTTTAATGCATTTATAGGACACACTACTAACGTTTTTATGTTACATGACGATTCAAAAATGCCTATAGTGGTATGTTTGAATAAAGAATATTTTGACTGTAAGTTTTGCAGCACAGAAATTTTATATATAAAAACTAGACATTCTATTTGAGAGCTTTGATGTGAGTTTTATGTTATATTATCACATACTAATATTTAGTAAAAGCTTAGGTTATTTAAGGTAGGGCTCTATATATCTCACAACAATAGTTAGTACCTATGCATTAATAGTATGTAAAAGTGAAATGTATAAATAAATATAGCGTCATGGCCCAGCAGCAAAATTTCTGATTGTAAACCCGACGGTTCAGTCTGATTCCACTCAGTGAAATAATTTGTTTCATTTTCTCGCATTGATAGCAAGACGCTACTCAACACACACTGTTTCGAAAACTGGGTGGTGGGGAACGAAATGTCTTAACACTAGGTTCTGTCTGCCTACCCTAAATAAATAATTATTATGATTAATGATTATATTTTTTCTATTAAAACTAAACAACCTATAGTATATTGACATATACATATTCGTTATTAGTGGTTCTCTTCAAACGTGGGTGGCACGCGGTGGCCTTGTAACGACGTCCGACATTTGCTCATTATAATTGCACTGGCCGTTGATACTAATTACAGGTCGTTTGAAAGTCGGAGAACGTCTAAATGTTATTTGTATACACTTTTTAAAACTTAAATGCGTTCATTACGCCAACATTTGCATAACGTTTAATGTCAGAAATGTTTGCAAAAAGCTTAAATATTTTTTAATTTAAACTTAATGTAATAGTATACAGACAAAATAAATGATTTTAATCGATATAATATCGATTTTATTTACCTACAAGATTTAAATTAATTGCAATCGCTACTTAATTTATTACCTGCACCTGATTTAACAGTTTTGCGGTAACTAAGACTTATTGGAAATAAGGTAATTGGTAATATTTATGTAAGCAATTTAAAATATTTCATATTGATTTCTCTTTTTGCTTATACATATAGAGCTTTAGAGGCAGTTTATTATATGTATTAACATTTATCATAGACATAGATATAAATAAAACATTACTTACTTATAGGTCTTATTAAAGGTTACATTTTTTTTCTTTGTAGTAGGATAGGATACGCTACAATCGTAAGTTCGATATGAAAATTTAAAAAATAACATATTATGTATTATTGTTTGGTTTGACACGCTAATCTCAGGAATTATTGGTTCTAACTGAAAAAATATTTTTGTGTTGGACAGCTCATTTAACGAATAATGCTCTAATATATTACAGTAATCGTATTATTAGTTTCCTCCTTCACTTAGAATGTATCATCTCATGTCTCATACAGAACTCTTAGTTATATCCATTTGACCACGGACGCCACAATTCTAAGCTAAATTCAATATATCTTTTGAAACATAGCAAACATACATACGAATTAGACTCTACAATTAAGCAACATTATAATACACTGTTCTTTCTCATCAACGTTAACGTCAACAAGAGCGTACAATTTATAAAATACAGCAATTATTTCTTTCCTTACTTCATAATTCTTAGTAAAATGTATGTGCAAGTGGTTGATAGATTAACCGGCCGGCGGTCGTTTAGCGGTAATCTTTGCTTAATTTAATTTTAATAGCAGTACGCCATTACAAGGATACACCGTCCAACATAGGCTGTTATTTGCGAGCTTTTAACGTAAGAAACTTTTGCGTTGCGTTTATGTATTATGATAATGTATTGTAAGTTTAGTTTTAAATAAATATTTGGATTTGTAATTTTTTATTTGTATTGTGTTTCATATGTTAAGTTGCGGAATTCACGGTTTTGTCTATTTTATATTTCGAAAATTGAATTTAGTGTAAAGATTTGTATTATTTTTTTCAGCTGTAGTTTTTTTTATTATTAAATAACGCTTAGACCAAATAATACTAATTCTGCATATTTTTCCAGGTCCAGACATCCCGGGCTTCCTCCTCCAACCGTTCCGCAAGCCAAAGCGAATTAGAACAGCGTTTTCACCATCACAACTCCTGAAACTTGAACATGCCTTTGAAAAAAATCACTACGTCGTCGGGGCGGAGAGAAAACAACTGGCGCAGGCGTTGAGTTTGACTGAAACGCAGGTAAGATTTCTTTTGTAATGTGATAAGATATACATATTTCAGGATATTCGAAGCCAGTCGAGGCACTGGGGCACAGTGTGCGACTGTCAAGTAGGAATGTAAACAGATATGTTGTGGGTTCGATTCTCACTCGCGGAAATGTAAAACGAAGTGTGGCGTTTAATTCCGCCACACCACAATTTCGGTGAAAGGTGAAGGACGGAAGTGCCTTAATGGGAACGAAGTGTCTTGACACTAGGTTCCCTCTGCCTACCCATTTATGTGCGGGATATAGCGTAAAGCTGAAAAAATACAATAAAGAAATTAAATTTAATCCACTTGTTATAATTGTATCTTCATAAAACTGGCACTTGTACATAGATTAGGCTTATGGTATTATCGAGCTGGTCTGACGACGGATCCAGTATCTGAATAATGAAACTCTTCAGAGGTTACCAGTTAACTACTCAAGCTCATATTATTTGTAGCACATTCTATAGCACTTGTATAATTTTGTGTAAAAAGCGTGTGTTATAGATTTTAATGATAATATTTTTTGGAAAAAATCTTTAGAGCGACTTTCTTATTAATCTACTACAGAGATATGACCTGCATTGATTGCTAAACATTATTACATTACAGGAAATTATAATTAAATTCATCATCTTCAACTACTAATCTAATGTACAAATAACTAAATGTTTAAATTATATTAACTATAATAAATGAATACTAAATTCAAATTGGAATTCCAAAGTATTATAAATTATACGTCGTAGCTTCCTCATTTATGGGTAATAACGAGTGATGTTCTCAGTTAATACATTCGATAAATACAACGTTTGTCGTAATACTAATTAAAGTTTAATATTTATAAGATGCCTGTTTTGTGTTTTATTGAAGTAAAAGTTTTAGAGGCTATCTGACCGCAAACGGTTGTTTCGGTTCTATTTCCATTCAGGGGGATTATTTATTGTCATTTCCATACCCTAGCGAGATATAGCGCAGCGTTGAGTCCCGCCGCTTAACATGCAATGTCTCTTATTTGGGTGGAAAGCGGCGACCGCTCTCCGCCTAGTAATGTCTTGATGTATGACTGTGTAGGTGTCTTTCTATACATGCTATATGCGTGGAAACGGATATGAATGGGTTAAGGCTTCAAATATGCATAGCAAAATTTATTAATGTATGTTTAATATATTTTACGTTGTGTGTGTTTTTAATCAGATTGGAAAAACGGAGAGTGTAGAACGGAACGGAAATTATTTTGTTTTGTATAGTCTGTTTTTCAAAGAAGGCTGTAGGTTGCATTCACTTTATACCTGCGGTCAGAATTACTTACTCCTCGTAGAATGTATGACACATGTGACATGTCACATGTGTCATACACAACTATTAGCTATTTCAACTAGACCACGGGAGCGAAGCCGCAATTAAATTCTAATTCGAAAATTTGACCCTACAACCTTCGCTTCATAAAAAAACGTATCGATTTCACATTTGTTAACCACAAAGTTAATTTAATTTTTTTATATGTTTAATTGGAAGTGGCGTTACAATAATGAAATCGCTAGTATCACTTGTTTGTTTTAAGTAGTATAAAAACTATTAAATACGTTTATAATTACGTTCATTAGGCGTTGCGTGTGCCTTGTACTGATAGCATATGTGTAATTCTATAATGCCAAATTGATTAAATATTATATATTTTAGTATATATACGTTAAAATTTTTCTTTTTGTGGTATAGCGGGATAGCGTATGAGTGGAAACGCGAGAGTTGCCGGTTTGATTCCCACTCGAGGGCATGAACTCGGTATTTTTTTGTACAGGAGTAACCGAAGTAGGAAAATATAAACAATTAATGTATGATAAGTAGTTTTCTTTTTTTATTAAAAAGCTTAACTGATGCTTGTAAAGCTTTCAGATTAAAAATGAATATTTAGTTATATTGTAAGAAGATATTAAAAATATCTTAGCAACATATTACACATCGAAATAGTCCATAATATTTATAATAAATTTTATCTTTTTATTTTTTCTGCTGTCGGTACCACCACGCCCGGGTGTGGCCGACTATTAGCCCAGTTTCTTCAGCATTGGTAGCATTTACAGCTGAATGGAAACGATGATTGCGTTTTCACATCGCGGCATTGACTTGCAGTAGCTAATGTGGGTCGTGTTATCAGTATTACTTGTATTTTCTACATATATTAATTATAAATTATAAGGGAGGCCATTGTGGCGCAGTGGGACAGCGTCTGATGGTTGCCGGTTCGATTCCCATTCGGATGAATGAATTATTTAATGTTTATTTAATGTGTGGAAATTGAACTAACAACCATCACGTTTAAAGTCAGTCACTGTCCCAACATTAATTATAATTTATGAATGAAAACAGCATCTCAATATCGATATCAGAGTTGAGAGCAGTTTATAAATACAGGCCTTAGAAAGCTATAACAAAACGATTTGTTTTAAATAGCATACTTATTTTTTAAACAACCACTATAAGTGCTGCTATTTCCAAAATTTAATTAATTCGAGTGAAACACTAAAAGGAAACATATGGTCAAATGTTATTACCGAAATAAAAACAACGCTCTCAATAATCTCATACAAAATAACAATACAGGAATGGTAAAACTACTTACCAACACCATTTCATTTTAGCATAAAATATTGTATAAATGAAGTTATCGGTTAACGTTTAAGCCATATAATGTAATGCGAAGTAAATTGCGTTGAGGCAAATCGAAAATTGTTTTATATACATATGTTGATATGAAATATTAAACATATTTCATATCAACTCATGTTACAATAGCTTTGTTTGTGGCCTTTAAGATGTAAATGGGAAAATCTCGTTTCCATAATTTCTATAAATCTCCTTTTAGTTCTCTTTTACACTCCGGTACAAATTTCAGCTTTTTAAGTAGTTTTATGTACATACATATCTCTATATATAACTAAATTATAAGCAATAGCTTTATTTTTATCATTTAAAATCAACTGTATAATCAAGTCTCTATACGGCTATCTAGTACAGACTGTATTATACAGCAGGGTCATTTATGATATAACATGCGCAAGCGCAGTCAAACATAACACTCAGTTTTTATCAATCTAAGAAAGTGTTGTTCATTTTTACAATTAACATCTAAAATTGCTAGGTAATGAGTCGTAAATGGCTGATATATTTATTACATTTTGATGATGCTTTGCCCGTTTTTGTGGTACTTGAAAATATTTCAAGCGTGTAGTTGAGGCTTGATAATATGAATAAGAAGTTATAATAATTGAGTAAAGTAATTTATATATTGTTCTGGCGAGCCACATTGAAACTGCGTCTGTAACGTGATGGGTGTGGGTTTGTTCTTATTCAGGGTAATGAATCAACACGAATTATTTTTATTTTCCCGTTCAAGTAGACAAGACGCAGCGTAGCTACTTAAAATGCACAAAATTTGAATGAGAAGGTGAGGAACGGGGCCATACGGGCATAAGCCCGAAGCTGATATAACCTGACGCACGGAACCCAATGATACATTTCGTTTAACCAGTTAGCGAAAAAATTAAATACGATTATTATTCTTATAATCTCTCCATCTAATCACAAATTTCTATCCCTAAACTTTAATTCGAATATACGATCATAATGCAGCATTACAGCATTACATAAAAAAATATCAATAAACATTTTTCAACGTATCCAGTGTTGCCAACCATAAAAAACAAACTAATAAAGCGTAAATATTTTCTCAGCATTTTCCACAGTCCCAATAATCAAATTAAGTGCGTAAACATTCCATAATAACTGTATGTTGGCAGCAGCTGTACAATTTACTTAATAATATAAAATTACTGAACAGGTCCTCTTCGTATGTTGTTTTAATATGGCAACATTGTGCATTAAACCACATAAAACTGCTTTAATTATTATTAATGGAATAAGTATACAGGTTTTTAATTGTTATGGATGATGCGTTATTATGTTTAGGTTCCTTTGCCTACGATTTTTTTCTAGGAGCTCTTTGTAATTATTAAAATATATGTATATATATTTTTAAATATGGGTGTTTAAATAGAAAAAAAAATAGTCAAAGTTTAAACCTCTAAATGGACATTTAACCTACAGCTATTGGACTGCCCCACGATAGCCTCAATTATTTTAAATTTGTGCTTTAATTAATATAATTAAATTTAATGCAATGTTTCTGTGAAAATAAAGATATCTTAGATATCTGTTTTATAATCTGTACAAGGCATAGACTATAAGGTATAGATGTCATAACTAAACTAACCCCTGTCTACCCCCCGGGGACACCGTGTTAACATAACGATGCTCTGCGTTCACTTATAAACTAAAACGAAATGATACATTGTATATATTTGTTACAATAAAAAAAACACTCTGTATCATTCAGCAGGGTAGGCAAAGGGAACTTAGTCTTAAGACACTCCGTTATACTTTCCGTTCTTTTGAAATATTGTGTATTTAATAGCGGGTAAATGAAATCAATAATTACCGCGAGTGGAAATCGAACTCCCAACTGTCGCGTTTTTAGACGATTTTGTTTAAAAATTTGTTTGTATTTGTCACATTCGATAAGTATAGTCGAAAAATATTTATGCAATAATTAAAAATAACATTATCTATATATATTATTATTATAATCTGTACCTATTTGTAAAATATACGGCACATCTATAGCTATCATAGCTAAACTAACCCCTGTCTACCCCCCGGGGATGCCGTGTTAACGTAACGACGCCCCGCGATCTTCTGAACTGGAAGTAAAAGATCTATTCGATATACCTACTTATTAAAATATTTGTTTGTATTTATCACATAATTCCAATAAGTATACCAGTGAAGTACTTGTGCGAAATGAAAGTGGCTACATTGACTCATTTTATTTCAATATTTATTGTAGTATCAAGACAAAGTAATAAACAAAACAAATTCTGCTACTGAACACGTCAGGAACCCTCTGCCTACACTGCTATAAGCGTCATACAAACTAAAGCTATATGAATGAAGGTGACCTAACTCAAAAAAAAAAAAATTGTAGTGGAAATCACCATAAAATTTTAGGACAGGCCTTTCGATTTAAATTTAAAAAGTATCTACCTATATAAAATGTGGAATTATCAGTTATTGTCTTAGAAAATATTATAAAAGAGATAATATTAATCGTATGATATTTGTACAATAAGTTGGGCGGTACCGCGGGGCGCCGTGTTGACACGCTCGCCCTAAAGCACTTAGAGGGTGTGGTACTTAATAAATCTTATTTTATATATTAACATTTAGTTTATTTTAGGCCAAATTTATATAATTATAGAAATGATGATAAATTTTATTATATTTATTAATATTCTGCATTGATAATAACCTCACATTAGAGTAGTTGATTCTTATATTTAAAAATGCTTAAATAAAACTTCCTGATAAAATAAAATTTAACTTCACCTGCAAAACTCCTAAAATATACCTATATATAAAAAGCAACTTCACGGGTTTTCCTGCACGTCAGGATATTCAGAGGGAACCTAGTGTCAAGACACCAAGTTCGCCCCCCACCGATTTCTCGTGACTTGAATTTTCATTGGGTATTGAGTAGCAGCACTCAAAGCCACGCTTTGCCTTGTGACCAGTGCGCGAATTTGAAAATAATTCATTTCTCTGAGTGGAAATTGAACCCACAATCGTTGTGTACCTCTAAAATATATTAAAATATACAAATGGGTATAATATTGTTTTTTGTATAACAGCCCTTGTTATTCTGATGAGGGTGAATTCCAATACGCCCCTATGCCCCGCCCAAATCATAATGTTATAATGCCATTTGAAGAATTTGCTACAATTTCCTTTTTTTATACATTTTGAATAGTATAAAAATTTGATTTTTTCTTTGGATATTTGGATGATTAAATGTTTAGTTAATTATGTTTAGAAAAAATAAAAGGTTTCGGTCTAATTTAACAAAAAAGTGTATTTTTTACGCTCTAGAATATTTTATAATCTGTGTCACTTTTATGAATGGCTGACTTATTTAAGCATATTAATTAAGATAATTAATTAATTTCTTCAAAAGTCCAATTCGTAATTAAATTTTTCTTCTCTCTTATTGAGTTACAAAAAAATTGAAATAATGGCCCTCGTGGCGCATTAGTCCAAGGGTGCAACTGAAATATTTAATATTTTATTTTGCTCGCTCTGATAACGAAGCAAAGTGCGGCGTTCAATTTTGCCACTCAAAACATGATTTCTCGAGCTTTTCGCGAAAGGAGAAGACAAATAAAAATAAGAAAGTAAAATATATTCTTGCTTTGTATTCTGCTACTCAAAACTGTTGTCTCAAATTTCACAGCAAACCGGAGAAAAGTGTCTTAACACTCTTTCTCTCTGCCTAAGTTCTAAATAAAAACTAGAATAATAATGGTTCAAAAATACAGACCATATCACGAAAATCTCATCTTGAAATATCATTTAAAAAATTAAATATTTTATCTGAAGCACAGCATGGTCTACTGGGCGGGGTCAAATGGCGCCACTCACGCCGGAAGGACGGCTTCGGGGTTGGCTCGCATTGGACTAATTACAAATAAAATAAAAAAAAACATGAAAATTCCTCTATCACTCGGTAATTGGCAGAAAAACGACCATTTTCATAGTTAATTATAAGCAATTAACTGTTTGAATGAAATGATTTATGTAAGAGATAAAAATTAAATAGCTTTACATTGTAGAGCTTTAGCATACTTGATATTATGTTATTATTTTTAATCATTTAAATATTCACAAAGTTCTTTGAGAACAAACAAACACTCTACTCTCAATTTTCATAGAAGAGATTTTAATCCTGTTAAATGTTGTAACTTAACGCTGCAAGTTGACGCCGTGTAACACACGTGTTGCGTCTAAGGGGAAACGCGACAGTTGTGGGTTCGATTCCCACTCGTGGAATGAATATTTTACAAAAATATTTCAAAAACATTACCTACATATATATTTTCTCGAGTAGAAACCGCCACCTTCACTACACGTAGACTCCATTCAACTATGCAACAATGGCATCAATTTATTTCACTAATAGTAAAATAGCCATTTATCTCAAACTGATATGTAAATTCAAGATTTTTTCCACAAATTCTTTAATAGTTCCATTGTCTACTTCTAAAATGAATTGTTTTTTCTTTTGATCGTATCCAATAAGTTTAAACACGGATATAACATCACAATATCCTGTTTTCCCCGGATACTTCCATTACCTAAAGCTTTTTTTGTATAATTTTTATTACCACTATTAAATATTCAATAGATATGCACGTCCGTCATAACTTTTCTAACGGAATATTTTTTAAAAGGTGTCTATCGATAGATTAATGAACTTTGAAATGATTATCGATGTAATATTTTTTATGTGGCAACATTTTTTTTATTTTCTTGTCTTTTACTAATAATTAAATAATTATAACACTAAATTTACGCGATTAATCCGTAATGTCAGATTAAATTTTATATAAAATGTATGTATTATATGTTTTTTTACTTTAAGGCTTCTAGGCGAGCCATTCACTCAAAATGGTTAAAGATCGGGTTGAAAGATATTTTCAATGAAAAAAATAATCAAAATTGAATAAATATAAATGAATCTATTTATTTTAACGTCGTTTCTTATTTTTAAAACTTTCTCATATAACCACTTTTAAAACCTCTTACTTGAAAAACGATAGTTTTATTCTCAATAAATTAAATTTTATTCTTCTGTTTCCGGAGATACTCGGCAGAGGTTACAGCTATTAATTGGTACAATAAAAGTATTCGAACATCATAAATCATATATCTAATAATTTTGTGAAAGATCTGTTGTTGTTGGTTTAGTAGTTTCACTTTGACTGCTATGCCAGAGGCTATGGGCTTAATTCCCAAAAAAAATAGTAGGCAATTTGTATACATGTAAAGTAAAAATATTGGTCAGCGCTTTCTTATTGAACAATTATATTTTTAATTACCTAAATTTTTATATACATAAAATGAGGTAAATAAGTTAATTTCTTTGTGAAAAGCGGTTTCACGCTTTTTCCCGTGTAGCAATATAGGCAAACAGATCCTAATGTTAAGACACTCTGTTCCTCACACACGAAACACGCTGCGTTATGTCTTTTTAATCAGGACGAGAAAATAAAAGTAATTCATTCAGTAGGAACCGAACCCAAAACTCCAGCATTTACAGTCAGACGCTGCGCCAAATTTTATTACTCAAATGTCGGTTACGCCATTTGAACTAGCAACTACAATTATAACTTAACTCACTTAATAAAAACGGCTAACTACACAAACATTACCATTAATCACAACCAAACTACCGTACAGAGTGCAGATACTACCCAATTATAACTAACAATGTAACTATTATTCACATGTAATTGATCTTTCACGACCGACGCGCCATCTAAAATTTGTCACATACCCTCCTCCGTCTCTTACTACCTCTCTCTCTCTCTCTCTCTCCCACTAATGGTTCGACAATAAAGTAATAAGCAGATATAATAGCTTTCCACTTAAAATTTTGACTCGATTCACCCCATTGCGCATGCAGCATCCCTTTCTACCGTTTCCACCCCTATTTTTATCTCACCAAAGCTACTGGGGGTGTAATTGAGTACATAAGAACTTAATAGCATTTCGGAACACCCTATATTTATTCAACGGGTATCGTTACGGATTTTCCCTTCCATCAAAATTGTTTGTCGAGACTTATAGCGTTATAGGACCAGCTGTAAAAGGTCTTTGGGTGTATAGAAGTTGGTTGTTTTAAGGGGTCCACGTGTTTTGGACGTTATAATGGCAGATGTGCCACTCGAATTAAATTTTATTGTCCCCATACAACACAATGTGATGTATTAAATTTGCATCAAAAGTATATAATTGGTTAATCGCGTCTGATATTATGTTTGTTAATGGAGGTTCTTGAAAGAGTTGGTCCTGCGAGATTAATATAAAATGAGTTCGTTTTGGTTGTTGTACTGTTTTGTATAAAGTTACGATGATGTTTTAGAACTTCGTTGGCATCGTGATAGAGTTTTAGAATTTTTATTTTTTAGATTCTGCGTTTCATTATTATATTTTAGATGTCTTAATATTATTAGTAGTTTTCTGTTTTTCCATTAAATATATAGTATCAGCTTTACGTTTCTGTGGATAGGCACCTATTGCCAAGACACTGTTTCCCAATTTCTTTCCAATTTTTGAAACATTGCGTATTGACGCGTTTAGTCTTATTACTAGAGCGAGAAAATTAATTAATTTTAATTTTACAGTCGGACACTGTGCTACTATATTTACTAATATATTTAGCAGTTATTATATGACTGTGGTTTTGGTACATAACATAAGTACCTATAGATATTGTTCATTTAACCGAAGGCTATATAAAATTATACAGTTAGGATTTTTTCAAAATATTGCAGTATTATCTAGTATATCAAAATTTTATACGTAATTGGGCAAACAATGGGTTCGCTTTAGATTAATCTTGTAATTGCCGTCATATTTTCAAGGATATTTTTGATTCCATTCTATTTGATTAAATGTTACTTTACAATATTATAGTTTTTTAATATTCGAGCGGTGTTGAGTTCGAGAGAGCAGAAAGTGGGGAACGTTATTTTCTTAATAGGAAACCGAGTAAACGCGATAATTGTGGTTTCCTTACGCGGAAGATCGAATTATTTTCATTTTACCATTCTAGAAAGGTAAGCCGATGGCAATCGTACCACAACAAACAAACAACATACCAACTTTTACCTAAGACAAGAAAAAAAATACACCAGTTCTCAAGATTTATTGTACCAAAAAAGCATGTAACTTCCACCTACACCGGATAGCACAACAAAAAGAAAGGAAAACCCCATAAAATTTCCCATTACTCGTTAAATTACAAGCGTACCCGTCTATCTTGTCCCATAGGCCAATTTATATGTAGCATTGAACGCTACATCTATCATCTGTCCCCTGAGATTCTGGTTTGATACTTACAAAATTTGTAGGGTGATGTAGTCAAATATGGGGGTTAATGTAGATTTTTGTTTGTGATTAAGTTCATTATTGCTTAATTTTGATTTTATTATTTATTTATCAATACTAATATTATATAGTTGAAGGGTTTGTGTGTTGAATGCGCTTATCTCAGGAACTACTGGTTGGAATTGGAAAGTTTTTTGTGTAGGATAGTCAATTTATCGGAGAAGGTTAAAGGTTTTTCTGTCTGAATTATCTCGGGCAATTAGAGTGTGTCATGTGTCATACACAACTCTTAGTTATTTTCATTTGACCACGCGGACGTAGCCGCAGATAATGAAATAAAATTTGTAATAAATATTATATCGATTTTATCATTATTTTGTGTGCAAAAACAATAATTCTCAACCTATAAATCAATATTTTGCCCATAAACATCGTTATATAGAAACTAAAATGGTACATTTCCACATATCGATCTTAATGTAATTCTATGGATATTCCCATAAATACAGGACGTAGGTACTTAAACGTAGTAAAGTTATTTACAACGCTAAATGACTACTTCAAGAATATGTTCAACAAGGTGTTATGAAAAAAGGTGGCTCGGTTACTTCATGAGGTTGAAATGCCAGTTAAATTGTGGATAGTGCTTTATGTTTTATTAAGGAGGTAGTGGATTCGATTTTGAGTGCGAAATTTATATATTTTCTTTATTTTGCTTGCGTTAGTTATGAGATTTAGTAGAAATAGTTCCACTTAAGTACATGCCTACAGCGGCACAATATTTGAATGTAAACGCGACGCATGTAGGTTCAATTCTCACTTCGAGGAATGAATAAGTTTCAGTATTTTACAATAGATTATCTCTGCCTATTCTGCTAAATATGGCGACTTATATCTGGCACCAATACAAGCTACTATTAAATCAAAAACATAGCTATATCTATAACTAAATATACTACCTTTCAAAATCACACATTATATTCCTTCTCGAAAGTCGGTTGAAAACAGTTAATTCTAAATAACACTTATTGTTCACAACGCAATGATCACAAGCGTTCGCACATAGCCCATAATGACGGGTCTTGTGTCTTTACAAGTTTAACGCGTTTTAAATACGATTAACTTCTATAACATCTTTATGATTTAATAGCTGTTTATGTGTGTTGCTGTATAGGCCAGTCGTGGCGCAGGAGTCCAAATGTGTGACTGTAAACGTGACAGGTTGTGGGTTCGATCTCTACTCGAGGAAATATTTAATATTGTCGCTCCGAGGCAAAGCGCGGCGTTAGTTCTTTCATTTAACAGACTATACCTCCAGAATTGGGCAAAAAGCGGAGAACGAAAGTGTCGTTCTCTATATCTTTCAATGGAAAAGCGTGATGTGCTACAAAAAATAATAAGTTTCTGAGATCAGTGTGTTCAACTTAATAAATTCTTTAGCTTTTTATAATTAGGGTATTTTCACTACAAAATCGAATTATATGATTTTTTTTTATCGAATTTATTAACTTACATTAAAGATGATTTATGTGATTAAAGCTATTGCATAGAACTGTGTTTATTATAGATATAAAAAATGTAGACCGAGAGTATCTTGTGTTAAAATGTTGCGTTTTTTTTTATTTTAAAAATTATTCTGCCTTACCATTATATATAGGTATATTTTTCCTTAAAAGTCACGTATCATTAAACTACAAAGGGTGTTTGAGTATTCAATGTACATATAAGTGGGTAATGTAGCGTGGCGGAACATTGTCCAAAATTTTTGGGGTTATACGATAATGTATTTAATCATCCGTATATAATTCTAAAGTGATTTTGTTATTTTTTTTGTAATAAATATCTTAAGAGAGCGAAAGAGAGAGAAATGGAGCGCAAAGAAATTACTATATACGGTTTTGGTTTATATAAAAATAACATATTATAATTCGATTTGTTTTATTATTAGACCAGAAAAAATAGAAAAATACATATTTTCAATGTATTTAAAACTCATAATAAGATTAGGGAAGATTTCAACTCGATAATATAAATTCTTTGGTTCCCGCCTAGATAAATTGGATAAATGGAAAATAATATTATTATCTATATACGAGTAAATAGTATATTTATGGTATTATGGTTCAGTATAAATAAAATACTTAACTAAAATTACAAGAAATAAATTAATTGTTACAAACTATGATAATTCGTTAAAAATATTAAGCTTAAATGATTATTTTTTAAGAAAATAAATTCCTTAAGATTACATTATCCGTATGGCAACACTGTTGCTAACAACGACATAAGCATATAATTATCAACAAATAAAACTGACCAACACTAAACGCTTACAAGGAAACGTAATTTACCATAAAATAAATCATATTATAAGTATTAGTAGGTATATGTGAAACTAAACAATTGTTACAAAATAACGTAAGCATATAATATAACCTCGTTATGAGAAGTCAGTTAAGTCAGTACATTTAATGGCAAAGGGATTGTTTGTAATAAAGTGTAGATTACTCGCCTATAATATGAGGTAAGTACATTTGGTTGCCAACACGACGATAAATCGTTTATTTCACGCTGATTTTGTATATTGTTTTATGTGTGTATGTTTGTTTTTTAATTGGTAAAGAAAATGTGCAATATACGAGTGTGTGAGATTATTAGTTTTTTTTTTATAATGTTTCTTTGTTTATTTTGCAAATTGAATTATATAAAATTTCTTGTACAGTTTGAGAATGAGTTGAGCAAAACCGCAATCATTTTTATTTTATTTAAAAGATAATTTATGCTTATCGGTGGAAATTTACGTCACTTTGTCTGACGCTATAGCATCAACTATTATTTTTTATTATATATACAAGTTTTAACAATTTTTTTTTATTACATTTACTTGTATTATCGCCCTTAAAAAAAGAAAACTTTTTTAGCGCACATTACTGAACACAATTATTATTCACAACAAACAATCCAGTTGCAATTTTGTTATTCACAAACAGCATTCACACATAAAGTATTTTTCTATTCAAAACCAATAAAAAGTAATATTTTATTGCTGAAATGCTCGCGTTATTTTTCTCAAACAAACTCCGTTTCGCATAGATTTCACCCGCCATTAAACATGTGACGGATAACGCAAGATGGCGGACGCGGGAAATCTTTTTGTGTTGCTAGAAATGAAAAATATCAACACTTCTTTTCATCTATTACTTTTGGGGGTTAGTTTTAACCCTACATGGTTGGTTTAATCGTGTGTAAATGTTATATTGGGGTAACTCCCCCTTGTACGAGAATTAATCAAATTATGTAACATTTATAAAGCAAACAACACATCGTATAGACTAAATTATTTGTATGTAATATATGAAATTATAATCGAAGTATCGTAACACAAAATATACTAACTAATCTATTGAATAGGTGTAATACTAGTACAAAACATATCAATATCTTTTCTTCTATGCTAATATTAAAGCTGAAAAGTTGGTGAAACGCGCTAATCTCAGCTGCTGGTTCGATTTTAATAAATCCTTTTATATATGATAATCCATTTATCGAGGAACTCAATATTATATTATGTAAATAGTTTCAATTTAATCCACTATGTCTGCATTCAGAATTACCTCTCGCAGTTAGAATTTGGCAACTATGGGGCGAAGCCTCAGATAATCACTAGAATAATATATAGCGACTGTTTTTATTACTAACGAATATATTTGTTAATTGTTCACAATATATTCAATAGTTGCCGCTTTATTAACCTAGTACATTTTTATGATGTTTAGCAATAAAAGTTTAATTTTTAATTAATATATATACCTGAGCTCTTCTTGACCTTTATATTTATTACTATGAAATATGATCAGTTCTTTATAATTCATTAATTGCAATACCTGAATTTTACATCCCAGTTAGGTCTTTAGTTTTAAATCATTTTATTTCAAATCTTTTTATTTTAATAGGTATAATGAAATACAAATGTAATTTTATAAACAATAAAATATTTTAATGAGTAGCGCCACAGTGCCTGACTCTAAATTACATCAAAACGCGGCGTTGAGTTCTGCTGCTCAAACACATAGTTCCGAAATTTAGGCGAAAATTGGTTAACAGAGAGTCTTGACACTGGGTAACCTCTGCCTACCCTGCTGTATGCGGGATACAGCATCAAGTTATTGATTTACATTTTTTTTATTTAATCAATTTATTAAATTATATTTTCTCCCACAGGTTAAGGTGTGGTTCCAAAATAGAAGAACGAAACATAAAAGAATGCAGCAAGAAGAAGAAGCTAAGACTGGTACTAAATCCGGTTCATCCAGCTCTAAGCATGACGATGGTAACCAGTTTAATAATTCCTATGAAGAAGAAGATGAGGAACTCATAGATATGGATATGGATGATTTAAGTGAGAGTGAAAATGAAACGTAAAAAAAATAGTAGTAAAACGTGAAAGGACACAGTGTAAATATAAATGTAATTTAATTAAACATAGATCATTAATTATATTATTTATTTCTTCGATGCTATTTCAATTTTGCATCTGGCAACACTGTAAACTTATTTGTGAAAATATCAAGCTGAATGATTGTTAAAATGATAAAAAAAATTAACGCTATTAAAATAAAAGCTCATCATCATCGCTCAATTTGTATCAATTCTAAATGTCATTAAGTTAACGGACACAAGATGGCGTCGAACTCTTGTCAGCGTTTCGAATTATTAAATAACAAAATTGGCCGCATTGTAATAGTTTTTGGGATTAAATTAATTAAAAATATACCTCCTTTGAAGCGTTGTGATGTGGGTATAATTAGACAGTTAGATTTTGAACGCAGATAACTAAAAAGCGAGAGGGACAGATGTATAAACAACTGGTTGTTAGACGAGGTAGGGTAGGGTATCTATAGATGTATAGCTCGATTACTGTACGACTTTTGTGGGTCTATTATTAAGAGATGGTAGTCGCTTATCGCGGGTTCAAATCTCATTGGTAATTGCTCGGGACGGTACAAAATTGTTTTTAAACTGTTGACGATTGTTCTCTATGGCTATTTGTCTACGCGTCCAGAATGTGATTAGCATCTCGATAGATCATTTCACGCGTCGGCCATTGTACTACCATTGTGTAGCTGCGCTTGATAACTTGACTTATAATGTCAAAATATACAGACTATTTATCGGATTGACTTCTTAGAAAGTTTTTTGTTGTATTATAAATGGATACGGTTATAAAAGGAATAAGCTTACGTGATATATTCGTTAGATTGCTTATAATATGATAGGTTTGAATTATTTGTTTGGATTTGCTTCGGACTTGTACTTCTTTGATAATATTTTTTACTACGTCTGATTGTAAACGCAAAGGTTCTGGGTTCGATCTCCACTCAGGGGGATGTAATTATTTTTACTTTCCCGCTCAAGTAAGAAGTCCAAGCGCGTCGCTAAATTCTGCTACTCAAGCAATATCTCAAAAACGGGCGGATAGTAAAGTATTGATATTCTATTGCGATACTAGATTCTTTCAGTCTACTCTTACTCTTCTTCAAAATTATGACAATATACAATATATAAAAATATTGATACAACATTTTAAGCCTACATAGTTTTTTTTTTAATATTTTCTACAGGAACTTAAAAATTATAGCGCTGATTTTATCTAAAAGTCCTATAAAGTCAGATTAATTGAAAAGCAATAAATGAAACATTTAACCGGCTATTGTTGCCATCGTGAAATATTAATTACTTGATAACATTACAATAATGGAATGTTATATTCACAGATTAAAAATGTTTCATAAAGATAGAAGTAACGTGTACATTTTTTTAAAGATGCTTTCACTATCTTGAATTATCAAAATATTCAGTGTCGAGTTTTCGAGTATTGAAACACTTATTTTTAAACGCTTTCGTTAGATCCAAGACTTGTAACTACGTAATAAAATCTAAGAAATGGAATTTGATCTATTTGGTATAATTGTATCTCCATGAGATTTGGCTGTTATTCGTAGCTTAGTTTGTTATCATCTAGCTGGTCTAATGATAGAGCCAGTAGCTGAATAGTTGAAGTCTGCAGAGGTTACTAGTGAACCACTCGAGCTTAGGCACATATGAATAAATTAAAACTCGCATTATAATTCTTGTAGCACTTATTTTAACTATATATTTTATAACACAGTATCTAGATAGCCCATTTAGAACCATTGTCCGGAAAATTTACGGAAATATCACCTATGTTCTTCCCGCCGTTCCTGCAAAAAATCTCACCCTCGAATTTAGTTTTAAATTACACTAAACACAAATATTTTTACATGTCTAGAATCATTATCAATGTGGGCGTGTCTAGGGGGATGTAAAGGTGATATTTTCTCGATTTTAGATTTGAAATGTATTTTTTGTGAACGGGGTTTTTTAATATTTCAGCATTCATTTTTTGTTAGAAAAATTTCTGGAGTAGACATCAGATTATTGGGATTGGAATCGGCCTACCTGGTCCCCTTCTGTTTCTACGTTCATGATCTTACTCTATTCAAATTGAACCCACTACAGTCAAGGAAGTAGTAAGGGCATCTTCTTTCTCCTTAGGCTTCATTACAACAATCTGGGTGGCAAAAGTAAAGTAATCCCACAGAAATGTCCACAGAGCTATTATAAGCCTAATTTGAATTTACTTTTCTGTTCATTGTTCGTTTGATTTACGTCTTAGCGTCGTATTGCGTTCATTCGAAATCAAATTAAAAAGTTTATTTCGCGTAATACCTGCGTATTACAATGTAACGCGGTGTTGCATTCAACAATGCTTTAAGGGCATAATTGTTTTAAAATATTTTTTTAGCAGGGTAGGCGGAGGGCTCCTAGTGTTAAAACATTTCAATTTCTATTTTTCGAGTTCTGTGTATTCAATGGTGAAACTCAACGCCGCGCTAATAAAGGGTTTAAAGTAGATTGTGAATTCAAATCTTAATAAATTTGATTGCCTTTTACTATGGCTATTTCCAATAAATGGTAAACCACCATGTAATCGTACCAGTGATGTCTCATTTGCAATAGACTTAATAGACTTAATATTACAGGCTGAGGTATTTTATAGAAAAAAATATTAATAGAATATTTACATTGCTAATATAAAAAAATGTCTAGAAAAGATATGTTTTAATGTTTGAAACTTGGTTTTAAGTCCCTCCGTTCTCCGTGTACCGCCTGGTTATTGAGACATTGCGTCTTGAGTAGCAGAACTCAATACCGTGGTTTATCATGTCACCAGAGTAAGTAAATGAAAATAATTCAAGGCCATCAAGGCTGTATCAACATTCACTTAAAATGTAAGTATCTAATGATATGAAAGTAAATTTTCCATCTCTATGCATTTTCTTTTTACAGTTTGATACCACCATTTCTATTTTCCGCTCAATTGAATACAATTTTGATTATCGTTTATTCATTAACTGTGTTTGATTAGCGGCCATGTCGACGTTAGCCATTACGATAAGTCGATATTTAATTACGCACATTACTGGAGGCAATTATTTTATAATACTATGCTTTTATTTGTGACTTTACTTTTTTTTACAATTGGTTTTTTTTTTGTTTTTTTTTTGAAGGCATTATTTGAAGGAGAGAAAAGCAGAGAAAATTATGTGTTCGATGGCAGATTTTATATGCATTTTCTATAAATAAATATTTTATTTATTGGGGTTTGTCGATTAAATTTGTCTGGTTATAGATATTTTATTATTTGATTGTGGATTGGTAAAAAAGATAGGTAAGAATAAAAGCGTAAAGCCTTAACTTAAGCAAGACATAATTTACGTCAACAGTTTAAACTGGACAGTTCTTTTTTACGTACAGATTATATAAGTCTATATAAACTACATAAGTATCTGCAATAAACGTTTGTAATTTAATGCAGAATACTTGAGATCTTTTATTTTTTACAATTTTATAAAACTTTGAATTTTCTTATACTTTTAAATAATTGCTTTTAAATAGTATAATTAAATAATTGCTTTTTAATAGTAATTCGTTTTAATAATCAAAAGAACTATATACCCAACAGTCAAATTTTTGCTTGTTTTTTATTAGACACGATAGAAAAATACAATAGTTATAATAGTTGAAATAGATTATTTCAATTTGAAAAGTAATGGATTTACTGAATTGTAGTGAAATTTTTATCATAGAGCCTAATTTTAATGTGCCCATTTTATTATTACTAAATTCAATATTATTTCTTAAATTTTTTATTCTGTATACAGCAAAGTAGGTAGACAGAACCTCGTGTTAAAATTCCGTTCTCACATACTTTTCGCTCGAACTCGAGACATTTTGTGTTGTGTGGCGCAACTCAGCGCCACGTTTTGTCTTGTCAAATTGAGAAGATGTTTTCTTAAGTTTAGAATTTTCAGTTTTACCAATAATTAAATGACATTTAGATGTGTATTTTTTCTAGATAACAGTGGATATTTTATTATAATAATAAGACGCATATGTTACTGTAAAAGCCCCTATATTGCTAATTCATAGGTTTTACTAGTAAATCTTAGAAGTTTGGTAAATGTATCAATTATGTTAGGCTAGTGCCAAATTGGAATGGAAAAAATCATAAAAAGCTTTCTTTTGTATAACATGACTTGACACTTAGACTAACTGTTGTTTTTTTATAAACACCTGGCTTAATGCTATTTTAAACTTTACATTTACCAAATTACTTAAATTAATTAAAAGTAAATTTTGTTATTTATTTTTAAAATTTTAAGTTTTAAATTTCAATTAAACCTTTAAATGGTCTTTTACAGTAACAAATAAACATGTTAATATTAAATAATATACAAAACTTCGCTCAAAGTACAGTAGTTTGTATAGTTCCTTTAGCTCTAAAAATATGTATAATTAGATGATTTGCTATGTTAATCTTCTTATATGTAAAATAGACATTTGACAATTTTCAACTTTTTTTTATTTCACAGTGAATTAAAGAACTTTAATTTATTTTGTAAACACAGATTATATATTAATTTTGACAATTGGTTATCGATTTAATATCGATAATTAAAAAAATATTCTATTCGAGAAGCACAAAATTATAATTTATAAATTTTGGTAAAACTATACCAAAATCGTTACTTTTTTGTAATTTTTTAATGTAAAATTAGATGTAAGATGTGTTGTATGCTACATATCACATGTTTTCCAGCTTCTCCATTAAATATGTCGTCGTTTCGATTATACCCAATTGGTAGCTATGTAAATAATTATTTATTAATGAGTTTCGAGTACTTAAGAGAGTATTAGCGCTGGTATAAGAGATACGTTGAATACGTCTTTTTGTTATAATTTGTTTCGTTTTTAATTAAAGTATTGTCAATCAATCGATTGTTAAATTCAAAAAATATTTATTTTACAAATTCTAAACTGTCACAGCAAAAAGCTAACTTACACACGATTTACTTTTAAAATATAATTAAACTATAATTTATCATATGACAAAGACGTATCTAACTTACAATTAGTCCCAGTATAAATAAATAGTTCCTTTAACCTTTCAAGGCGTAAAAGGATAATGTAAATATTATATAATAAACAATATTCTTAAGTATTGTATTGTAAATTTTATTTAATTAGATGTAAATAAGCGTGTTAGTTAATTATAAGTGGACGTATGTTGCAACACTATTGCATTGTACGGTTAAATAAATGGACGAGTGATATAAAATATATATGTTTTTACTCATTTAATTTTGTTGTTTTATTGTTTTTTTCTTTTAATGTGTTTTGTTCTTTCTTAAAAAAGAAAAACCTTTTTAGTTTAGAACTTCATGCCTATTAATACGATGACAATAAAAAAAATGTAACTACCTATAGGTAATTTTAAAGATTTACACAAATGTTAATACATTCACGGGCGTAGGAATAGCAATGAGCTTTTTCTGGTTTTGAATTTTAAAAACAATGAAATAACTGCAAATAAACACAAATGTACAAATAATACATATAATCAATTTCGTTCTTCGTATTGACATTAAACTAAGTAAGCTACTGGAGGCCCTCAATGGAAAATATCTCTAAATATTCTCGAGTATACATTTTTTGATATATAAGTACAACTATCTGAATTACTCTTTTTGATTTTTGATATCTGCTTAAACAACAAATAACTAATTTAAAATATCAATATCAGCTGTGTGCGGGATACAGTCCCGCACACAGCAGGGTAGACAGAGGGAACCTAATGTTAAGATATTTCGTTCCTCACTTTCCGCCAAATTCTGGAGGCAATGCGTGTTCAGTGGCAGTACTCAACGCTGCGCTTTGCCTCGACACCAGAGCGAAGAAATGGAAATATAAATTTAAGTAAATATTTCATCTCCTCGAATGGGGATCGAACCCACAACCAGTCGATTTTACAGTCACACTTCGTGCCCCTGCGCCATGATTGGCCCTTTTATATATAATTTAAATACATAAAATAATTCCACTCAATTTTAAAATCTATATTTACATTATAAAACTAAAGAGTTTGTTTGAACACGCTGATTTCAGGAAGTACCTACTGGTTCAAATTGAAAAAATATTTTAGCCTTGGATTCTTCATTAATCGAGGAAAGCTATAGTTAGTATTACATAACGTTAATAGTTTCGATGTAATCCACTGCATGTACATTCTGATAAGAGTTACCTCCCGTATTTAAAATGTGTCATACACAACTTATAGTTACTATTTACAATTAAATATGCGGGTTGGAGCCGTAAATAAAAACTACTGAAAAAAAACTAAATTAATATAATATAGGTATATGATAACTACGTAGGTACTTGATGAAGCGCGATACTTGTTGATTCAATTTTACAACTGGACATTATACAGAAAATACAGCATTAAATGTTATTAAAATGGTATTTGACATTTCGTATAAGCAGAGAGTTGCCTCTGCTAACTATGCAAAATACATTGCTGGTGCTGCTGTTTATATCCCTTCCCTCGTGACGAGAC
Organism: Heliconius himera; assembly: GCA_021202915.1. Taxonomy (NCBI): domain Eukaryota; kingdom Metazoa; phylum Arthropoda; class Insecta; order Lepidoptera; family Nymphalidae; genus Heliconius; species Heliconius himera. The sequence goes on along the minus strand of JAJHJA010000455.1, from coordinate 676,664 downwards.
AAAATGCGGCGTTGAGTTGCTCCATAAGACAAAAAACTCTTTGTCTACCACGCTATATGCGAGACGCAGTGTGCAGTAACTAAAAAATATAAATGTATATAAAAATACTTAAATTCGATTTGCAAAAAGACAATTGCCGTTTATTTACATATAGGTATAATATAACCCATTAAACTAGGACTGGCTGTTGAATTATTAGTACAAATTATTAAGTAACTTCTATTATTAGTCGACCACACAACTCGATGACGTCACGCACCACTGTGCAGCCGCTGCATACCGATGCGCACGCGCAACGCATTTTAATATTGATACGTTTATTGCCAATTTGGGTTTGGAGTTCCGTAGATTGTTGTCTTATTTTTTGTTAAATAGTGTTTGTTTAGATTCGAGCTTTATTCCTAGCGGAGAAGCCAGAGAGAATGAAACGTCTAACGCTATCTCTCTCTCAGTCTCTGCATATGTCTTTCACCTCGTAAAATACCAAGAACCATTTACAAAACAAATTACTTCACGCCCCTGCTTCACCCCTGCTATTGAACATGAAGTAAGCATAGGTAATGTAGTGTTGAGGCACTCCGTTCCACATTTATTTTTAAAGTGTAAATCACTAAAGAAAGAAAATTATCATATTAATTATATTTAGAAACTGAAAATTTTAAAATATAGCAATATTACTATAAAATTTAAATATTTTTATGGATATAGGGAATACCACGAGAATTCATGGAACCCACAGCTATTGAGTCCAAATTCAAATTCTGTTCCGCTGCGCAACGATGGCATTATATATTATTAGAGTAAATAAAAAAAGATGTAAACGTTTCAAAAAACACACGACTGTTGTCGGACATAACTTGTGGTACACGGCGTCGTAAAATCGCGGATTAATTCAGATAAATTTATATTGTATATGTATATATTTAAAATTTATACTGTCTGTTTGAATTTTTATTTTTTTATTTTTGTTTTTAAATATTAGAGGGCTCTGTCAAACAGAATTCCATATAAACATTTATTAAGCATAGTTACAAAATTATTATTTGTATTAGTAAATATCTGTTGGCTTCCAAACTTTGTTTTTTTTCTTATTACAAATAAATAAATAAATCAGCTTCACGCTGTATTCCGCACACAGCAGGGTAAGCAGAGGGAACCTAGTGTTGAGACACTTCATTCCCCACTTTCTGCCGAATTATGGAGACATTGCGTGTTGAGTGGCAGAACTCAACGCCGCGCTTACTCTCCAGAGCGAAGAAATGGAAATATAAATTTTAAGTTAATATTTCATCTCCTCGAGTGGGGATCGAACCCACAACGAGTCGGTTTTACAGACACACCTCGTGCCGCTGCGCCACGACTGGCCTCATCTTATTACAATAATACACGTGATGTTAAAAAGTTGCGGGTAAAACTTAGTTTCATTTAGCAAATAACGTATGCTTAAAAAGTACTAAACGCTTTGTGATTCAACTTTATAGGGACAGGTAACGACTATATAGAGATATGAAGGAGGCTAAAGTTATGTCGAGCTTTTGTGTACAATACTTAAATATACATAAATTTTATACTAAATATTGTAAGTTCAAATGAAAATGTCATATAAAAGTTCTTAAATAAAGCTGTTGATATATTAATAAGTTATATTTTTTGGATATTTGTTGAAATTTTAATAGTACTTCATGACTACAGATTATTACTTAATTAAGGCTGACTTTATAAAAATACATAAATTCACGAACAGGTGAATGGCAGGTACTAGCGAGGATGTCACAGTGAAAATGAAGAAGAATATGCTTATCAGGTAATTTGGGCACGCCGAGAGAATGAGTGATGAAAAAAGGGCAAAAATCATTTACAAAGCAAGAGTAAGTGGTCAGAGACGCAGGGGGAGACCTCGGTTGATCTTCGGGAGCTTCCTCCAGTATCATCGAATACAGTATTAATGATACATGCATGTTAGTAACGAAAGAAAAACAGGTACACAATATATATTTATTTTATTTTGTCTGGTCGTGCCTTTGGTATAGGTTCCTATGTGGAATAATTACAAAATTGCTTCGACTGATGTGGTAGATGCGTAAGAATTATAAACAAATTTAATTTGCATTGTTAAAATAAGTATTTGAAAATATCAAAAATAGATTATACAAGAAAAAAAATAGTTTTAAAACACTATTACCTATTTGAAAGAAATATGAAATAGAATTTGAAACAACTTTATATACAAGTATATAACCAGACACTTAATTCCCAACATATAAGAGATACGTAAAGATATAAGTTTACCTATACTATAAAATCTGTTTATTTTTTTATAATATAAATAAGAATATAGTCACGAGCAAATATAAATTAAAACTCTTTTGTGATATATCAAAAAGATAACACTAACAGATACAACAAGTAATTTCATCGCTCTACCACAAAGCGCACTTTCAACCGTCTAAGATCTAGCGATAGCGATAGTACGCGTCCATTAATGCTATCGTGGCGCAGTTGGCATTTATTTTCATCCGATAGCTCCAGCTTCAATTCTTGTTTGAGGGAAATGTTTTTATTTATTATATAAGTGTTTTGATACTTTGGTTTTATAAAATGTAGAGTTAGGCTCTATAAATAATAGGTAGGGTAGTTGATTGCAGTTATGCAGTGATTTTTTTTTTTGTGCCTGTATTGAGACATTAAGATGTCTCATTAAGAGCGATGGAGTGTCTAAGCACTAACTTCCCAGGTTCTCTTTGCCTATCCTGCTATGTGTGGGATACATCGTAAAGCTAAAAAAGGGCGTGTGTTATTTACTTTTAACTCAACGTCACAGAAGGTTCTTCTTTACAGAATCGAGTGAGGATCTCGAACCCACAACCATCGTGTTTACAGCCAGACGCAGAAGTTATTACTGGTTACATCAAGTTCTGTTTCTCCACTCCATTACTACTTTGAAAAATGCAAGAGTAACGAGAAAATACTATAAAAACATACATATATAAATAAATAACACTCCAAATAAGTTTAAAACTTTAATTTAAACAGATTAAAAATGGCGTTCACTTTTTTATCTGTTATAATTTGATTAGTTATCTAGATGGAGCTGTCAATCGCTATTAGAGCCGTTTTGACAGCTCATACTTTTTATAGTCATAGAACTTTTACGTTCATAACTGTTAATAGGTAAAGGTTTTTATTGATCAGCGCCATGATGTTGATGTTGATTGTTGGTGAAGTTTTATTTGTACTTTTGCTGTTGATTTATTTATGTTTTGTTTTTTTTTGCAAACGTGTCGGTTGCGGGTTCGATTGCCACTTGGAAGAATAATGAGACTCAACGTGCAATGTATCACAAAATGGAAGGAAAGCAGGAAACAGAAGAAGGAAGTGTTTTAATTTCAACATTACCTAGTTTTTGTACTTTTGTCTATTCTGCTTTATGCGCGATACAGCGAGAAGTGAAAAAAATATGTAACTTAAATCGTTATTTTCACTTTTTTTTAATAAAAAATATATTGAGATACTTACAATAGCGCAATTGAAATGTCATTTAGTGATTTTTAATATTTTTATTTCTAATGAGGAAGTTTATGTGCCTGACAGCAGCATATTTTATCGAAAGTGAACGTCGTAGTTTACGAGACCATGTTTTATACCTATAGGGACCATTTTTAGATAGAAAAGAACAAATAACAAAAAACCGTTAAAAATTTTCCAAAGGATTAGTCATAAGCTTAAAAAATCTATTTAATAGGCACTAAACCAAAAAATAAAAACACCTTAAGCCATTTCGACGTTAAAACGTCAAAAATCCCGCCTTTTTAAAAGTCATCGAATCGTGCACAGATTATAGATGGCAAATTCAAAGAGCACTCTATTCATTATGACTAAAGTTGAAAACATTCGGTTTTTTGGATTTTAAGGTAAATGCTTATCTAATATTTATTTGTGAAATCTTTTAATGACATTACTGCCACCCGCGTCGTTTCGCAGAAAATTGGTTTACTATTGAAAGTGATCGCACTACCTGTGTATAATCCCTTTAGTCATTTGACTTCGGCACTTGAAAGTTTTTTTCGTGGTTTTAAGTTTTTTTTTGCAGATTTAACTTAAATTCAGTTAGCAAGTGTTTAATTTTGAAAGAAAAAATCATTTTGTAATTTATACCTAGTTAAAGGCGGTGAGAATGAAAAAAACAAATACAGTAATGTGCATTTTATTTTTATTTTCCATTTACATTTTGCGATGTTAGCGACAAGAATATAGAGAAAATGGTTACCCCGTTCTTATTTCCATCTATTATGCATATGATGACGGAGTGCTAATACCAAAATTAAATAATATATTCAAATTCAAATTCAAAATATTCTTTATTCAAATAAACTTTTATAAGCACTTTTGAATCGTCGAATGAACATATAACAAAAAATAAAAAGCTACCACCGGTTCGGAAGGCAGTTCTGCTGAGAAGAGCCGGCAAGAAACTCAACAGTTGCTCTTTTCAAAGTCAATGGTATAATATATAATTTTATTACATTAACTGGCAGCTATCCTGCATCACATTCAATAGACATTAATTCCATACATGTTTATCCTCTAAATATTCTTGAACAGTGTAATAAGCTTTACTTGTTAATATTTTTTTTAAAGCTACTTTAAATTGTGGTAGTGGCAAACTTAGAATACACTGCGGAAGTTTATTATATACACGTATACTCAGACCCATAAAAGATTTATTAACTTTTTGGAGGCGAAAACGTGGCGTAACAAGTTTATCTTTATTTCTCGTTCCTATCGTATGTATATCTCTATTTTTACTATGACACTGTACATTTTGCCGGACAAACATAATATTATAATATACAAATTGTGAAGCAACTGTAATAATACCTGCATCTTTAAAAACATCTCGCAGAGAATCTCGAGCTCTTAGATTATAAATATATCTCACGGCTCTTTTTTGAAGAATAAATATTGAATTTATATCTGAAGCACTGCCCCATAGCAACATTCCATAAGATAAAATACTATGAAAATAGCTATAGTAGACTAGTCGGGCAGTTTCAACGTCCGTCATTTGTCTTACTTTTTTTATTGCGAACGCGGCAGAGCTGAGTTTATCCGCAAGTGTTTCTAGATGAGTGTTCCACTGGAGTTTGGAATCTATCGTTAAACCTAAGAAAATAGCTGATTCCGACACACTGACTGTTTCTCCTTTAATTTCTAGACTAAAATTATGCTTTTTAACGTTTGGTAAAGCAAATTCAATACATTTAGTTTTTTTAGCATTTAACATTAGATTATTCATATCAAACCAATAAAGAATATGCGATAATGCACTATTCACTTCGTCATAGTTTGTTTTATTTCTGTCTACCTTAAATATTAAAGAGGTATCATCTGCGAAGAGTACAATATCACATAGGTTCTTTGCATAAAAAGGCAGATCATTAATATAAAGAAGAAATAAAAGGGGACCAAGTATAGATCCTTGTGGAACGCCCATCCTTAGAGGAGATCCAGATGATTTTACATTATTTATACTAACTTTCTGGATTCTTTCGCTTAGATATGAGGCAATAAGATCAAGGGCAGTATCCTGTATACCATAATGATAAAGTTTTAATAACAGAGTTTCATGGTCTACACAATCAAAGGCTTTGGATAAATCACAAAACACTCCAATTGCATTTTGTGACTTCTCCCATGCGTCATAAATGTGCTTGAGGAGTGCTGCACCCGCATCTGTAGTGGACTTGCCTTTGGTGAAACCATATTGCTCGCCATGGAAACAATTATTAATATTTAAGAAAATTGTGAGCTGATTAAATATAATTTTTTCAAATATTTTACTTAAAGACGGCAAAATAGAAATCGACCTGTAATTTCCGGATCCTGATTCCATTGCCTCATATTATATAATTCGTATAAATTGTTTCTGCTTCGGTATATACCAATACTTTAAAAATGTTATCAAACTCTGTTGAGAGTAAATTAAAAACTTTGCAATACGACTGATTCGGATTTAATCCCGTTATTTCTATGTTTGAAATTTTTTCCGTCACTTTACTATTAAAATTATTAATTTTACTTTCAGTCATTGGTCTAATTGTTATTTGTTTACGTTCTGCAACTATTTTATCCATTAACGAAAACTTTTGACCACAATGATCCGAGCTCAGATTGGTAATAATTTCTTTTTCTACAATATCAGAATGACAAAAAACATTATCTATACAAGTTGCGGACGTACTCGTTATACGAGTTGGTTCAGAGAAAATAGGAAACAAATTAAATGATTTAAATAAGTTGAGAAGACGTAGGCTTAATGATGTCACCTGTAGTATATCTATATTAAAGTCCCCGCATACTATTAAAGATTTACTATTCGAAATCAAATTACTAAGAACATCCTCCATTTTCTCTTCAAATACTTCAAACCTACCTGAGGGGGGTCGATACACGCATACTATAATATATCTATTGAATTCAATGCAGGACAATTCAATGGAGCGTTCGTCGGAGAGAGCCACTATGTCTGGTCGCGATTTGCAACGTATATCATTTCTCATTAGTATAAGCGAGCCGCCGCGGATGGCCTTCTCTCTAACGAACGAACTTGACAATTTATAATTTTCAATATTAACTATATTGTTATATCTCGAGATCCAGTGCTCAGTTATACACATTACATGTATATTGAATTTTTTTAGAAATAATTCTAGTTCCAGTTCTTTGCCTCCTAGGCCTTGTATATTCTGATGTATAATGTTAAATTTAAATGACCTAGGCGTTGTCTTATTGTCTAGTTTAAACTGGAGCTTACATCATTATACTTCATAGAAGTATTATGAGTACAATTTATTTCCTTCGTTATACCATGTATAAGGGGGTTTTGTATATTGTATGCTACTAAAGTAGCAATTTGTTTTTTAAAATATAAAGGTAGATACAATGTATCTTCTGTCAACTTACAGCTATTATAAATAAATTTATTTAAATCTAAATAAAATAATGCGTCGCTATGACGTTCTGTCGTATTATATAATGTTAAGTTCAGATTATATATATGTTTATTTTGTTTTTCTGTGAGGGAAGAAGAATATGGAAAAGAGCATATAATAAATTTACGTTTAGTTTCATTATGTAAGTCAAGCAAGTTTTCTATACTCTTTATAATATCTTGTTTCCTCACTGACAAACTATGACCATGTAATAGTACAACAGTACTATGCTCATTTAAATTCATGGACATAATTTTCTTAATATTGAACTGGTAACTGGCTCCAGGCGAACATGCATTAAATACATTTGAGAAGTGGTGACTAAGTAAGGACCCAAAGCCTTGACCTAATTTATCAGATATTACAATAATACTATTTGATGAGGAGCGGGAGGAATTGTCAATATGTAAATCATTTTTCTTATTTTTCTTATTTTTATTGAATTTAGTATGCATGGCCGAGTCACCCACAACCTCAGAGTTGTTTTGCGTTTGCGAGGGTATTGATTCAGTGAGTCCTACAATTGAACAACCACAACTATGTTTATTTGTTAGTGACTCAAATCTTTCTACGTTGTAGTTACAAAGGTCAACCAAATCATTTGCAGCTAAAATGTGTTCTTTAATTTGTTTTTGTGAGGATTCATATTTCTCACTTAGTGATCTGAGGGAGCTATTTAAGGTATTTATTTCATTATGCAGTTGGAGTGTGTCTCGGTCATACATAAACCTACTTTGAATTAATCTAATATTATAATATTTAAGTTTATTTATTAATTTTAATTTACTATTGTTTAATATTCTTATTTTCCTGGCTGAAAATTTTAATTTTAGAAGTTTATTAGTTTTTTTAATAAATTTATTTACTTTAATGTATTTCCTAAATTTATTTTTTGATGAAAACTTAATATTTTGCTCAACATATGAATCATCTTTTGTCAAATCAATCAAAACTGGCTTTAAGCAGGAATTCAATAGTGGGTTACATTCCACCAGCTCATCATATAAACATGAGGTATTTTCAAAATCTTTTTTTGTCTCATTACTTTTAAATTTGAGAATTGAGTCATTGGCCTCCTCTAATTGAATTTCCAGCTCTGTAATTCTATCCAGAGCTCTCTCATGTTCACTGCTGCACTGGTCAAATGTACCCAAAATACTATTTAGTTGATCTCGCTGTGCCACTACTTCTACATTTCTTGCATGCAATTCAGCGAGTTCATTTTTCAATTCTTTATTTTTTTTATAATAATAGCAATTTCCTCCTCACTGTCCTCACGTTCCTGAAGAAGCTGCTTACAGAGGTCTTGGGAATATACCTAAATATCTATCGCAAACTCTATTGGCAAAATGTGATAGATGAGTAATATATAAAATATAAATACTTACATCAATTCAGACCATGTATCGCGGGGCACCGCGTGACAGTTTTAATATGATCCTTATGGATTTGATGCTCGAAAGAATGAAATATTTAATATTTTCATTTTCTCGCTCCGGTAAGGAGGTAAAGCGCGGCGTTGATCACCAACACTCAACTCGCAATGACTCCAGAATTCGACAGAAAGTGGAGAACGTAACGTGTCTTAATGGGAACGAAGTGTTTTAACACTAGGTTAATAGGTTAACCTGTATCTACATATGAGGGTAGGCAAGCTTCGCTGTTATTTGCAGGATATTACTGAATTTATTAGAACTCTTACGATTTTTTTCAGCACGTGATATTTTAAAAGCAGATAAGTGAACCTATGTATCTACTTTTTTAGATTTTTCAGATTTACGCTGTATCCCGCAGATAGCAGGGTAGGTAGATAGTAAGAAAGATAGTTTTAAGTTTTTCCGTTTCTTTTTCTCACTTTTTGTCCAATTTACGAAACATTGCCTGTTCAGTTACAGACATCAAAGCCGCACTTTGTCTTGTGTCCAGAGTTATCGAACCCACAACCGTCTCGTGAACAGTAAGACGTAGTTAGTGTACTTAGTCCCGCTGTACCATTTTCCACCTAATAAATATATATTAACCACCTAAATATATTTAAAGAAATATGTTTTAATATATTAAGATTAAAATTATGGCACCTTTATAATTTAAACATTCCAATTGTTTAATTGCTCTGCCACTTTAAAGGTAAGAAAAACGATACTAGTTATCTTTTACATGAAAAAATAACTAAAAGATAGATCATTTAACATTTTATACGCCCACGTCACTTCGAATGCGCGCCTAAAATTGACATGTGTCAAACATGTCACCAACCACAGCTAACCAAATTATTAATATTCCAGCTTATAAATATATTCAACTTTATATCTTTAACATTAGAATTTTATATATTTTTCTTCGAATCAAATTAAGTTTGTAAAATAACTTCTAATCTACCGAAAGAGATCGAATCAATGTTATTTATTATAATTATGATTAGTCTATGCTTTAACAAATGACTTTTTGTATATGGCATTAACAAATAATGTCTCACAATAATTTTGTGTAATAAAAAATAAACACCTGTGGTTAGAAGTTGTTATTATGATCTTAGAAATTAAATTAATCACAATTAAGGAAACGTTTGGATTAATGTTTTTTTCTGAGTAACGATTTGTATTGTCTATTAATTTGCGTAACTACCGTATAATGGTGAGTTATTGGCATTTTAAAATTTTCTATAAATAATGATCTTTTCAAACAATCTTGTAGTAAATTAGAAGTTCTGTTTAGTTTTTTGTTTTTATTTCTGCGCCACGCCTGCCTCCACAAAACATAAATGCTTATTAAATTTATTGTTTCAAATTTAACCAATTATATAAACGCCTGCAATAATTTTTTATACATTTAAAATGCTGTACTTTTTTTTATATCCAATCTACGGGTGTATTAACGGGGTGTGATTATAAAAATTAGGGGCCGAAACTATTTTCTGATGCTAACAAGGTGCAGATTGACATAAACGGTACCAATTTCGACTTGGGTTTTTGAAATTGAGTTTTTTTTTAAATGCCACAAAACATCTGTCAAGTTCTTTGGTGGTTGTTTTAGACAAATGTTGGGCCAATGATGGTTTTTGAGTTAGAGAAATGTATTTTAGCTGAGCTAGGGTTAATTAATAGGTATAGGTTTTTGTTTATTCCACACCGTATTCCGCATAGAGCAGGGGGCAACCAGGCAATAGGGAACCTTGACATTTCGTTCCCCATGTATTGCCTAAGTTTAAACGCATTGCGTGCTCAGTGGCGGAACTCAATCTGTCAAATTTTTTTTTTCAAGCTTTCACTTTATCCTGCATATATCAGGATAGGCAGAACTAGAGTTATAACACTCCGTTCTCCACTGTCCGCTCTTTCGAGACATCGACATCGATGTTTATTTTACTAAAACCTACTAAACACATCCACTTTTAATATGTATGTCATCATGTAACTTAGCAGTTATACATAATTTAAGTGACTATAATTTAAAACTGGATCACCGAGTTGATCTGATGATGTAGCCACAATTTGAATATTGGAACTCTTCAGACGTTATTAGTTATATTTTGGACATTAGCTCATATAATTTCCCTCGCTCTAAGCACATTTTATAGAACCTAGCACTTCGTGTAGAAATGTGTGTTTTTTGTTAGTTTTTTTAAACTAAATAATACTATCCTAGTATAATTGGCGCTAAGGAAGTATATAATTTAAAACATCTCACAGTAAAAGTTGGTGAGTTGGTCGTTGGCCCAACATTAGGGGGTGGATGAACAATTTTACAATATATTAACATTTAATAAGGCGCTATCAAGAGTAAATTATATTTCACGAAATAAGCACAAACATTATATTTATATAAATAGGGTACGGTTGAACGGTTGTGCGTTTCCATTGACTGAAAATTAATGTGGATAATATTTTTTCATTATTTTGTACATTTTGGCGCAGTGGGACATCGTCGGACAACAACTAGTACTAGCATCCAATGGCTGTGGGTTGAATTCTCAATTGATAGATTGAATAATTTCTATAATGGACTTTCGAACAAAGCGCGTCTTTCAATTCCACCACTCTAAACGCAATAATTCTGCCTACCACACTATGGTGGAAAAAAATGCTAAGCCTGCACCTATATTATTTTACTTTAATTTTAGTGATATCCGCTATCAATTCGCCTATTACAAAACACCTAAATGCAGTATGGCTTAACCCTTCCCAATTTGTCTAATCAAACTGAAAAATCACTTTGAGTATAAATTAAATATTTAAATCAGAAAGAGATTAATGGCATGTTATAACATTGGGTTTGATATTATTAGCTTCACGTTGTTTTCTGCACATACTCTGCTAAGGTAGACAGAGGAAACCTAGTGTTAAGTCACTCCTTTTCCTACTTTCCCGCTAATATTCGAGACATTGCTTGTTGAGTGGTAAAACTCAACGCTACACTTTGTCTCGTTACATATTCTATTCTAGTCTATTCCTTCGATTGGAAATCGAACCCACATCCGATTTCTAAGACTGTAATAAAAACAATACCTACTAGAAAAATAAAAGTATCACATGGAAACGCACAAAGTTCCATGCTTTTATTCTAATCGGTCGCTGTTGATGGGCAAAGTGGGTGTTTAAAAGCTCATTCCACCTAATACCGCTCCGCCTGCTCGCGTCGTTCCTCTTAACTACTGATATTATACTAAATATTATGTGTTTTTTTTTGTTATCTCTTATCTATTTTTCACATAATGTGGGGTAAGTGGCCAGAAACTAGTGTTAAATCACTATGGGCTGTAAAACGAATTTATGAGGCTGCGTGACGCAGCGACACTGCGTTTGATTGTTAACGTGTCGGTTGTGAGTTCGATTTCCACTCGGTTGAATTTTCATTTTCTTTCTCTGGCGACAAGATAAAGTGCGTCGCTACAATCCGCTACTTAACATGTAATGTGATGAAAATTGGGTGTAGAAGATAGGATGTAGAATACAGTGTGGAGTTAAAAGAAACGAATAGAGAAATATACGTTAAATCTATCCGTTCGATTATAAAAAATATATTTATTTTTATATGGAAGCAACTAACAGTTATGTATGACACCTGAGGAACTCTTAATGCGGGATGTGACTCTGACTTAATGTAATAACGATCAACGTAACGACTTTTCAACTTAAAAATGTATTTTTAATTCTAACCAATAGTTCCCGAGATTAGCGCGTTCAAACAAAAAACTAATTATATCATTGATATAGCCTAAAGTTAATGATACTATAACGTGAAATTTTGATAGTAACTATTTTAAGGAATAAACGGAAATGAATTAATTAATCCATACTCTGACTCGCACTTATTGGATTTGAGGGGATGGCACCAACAACATTTTTTGAGGGCTAGATCCGGCTCTGACCCACACATATCTCAGAATTAACGAAAAGTGAAAAGCAGGATGACAAGCTTTCTTCCTCTCCTGTAAAATTCATAGAAAAAAAAAATACAATTAAGTAACATTATTAAAAGTCATTCAACAATTGTATTAAAAGAATAGTTTCTTAAGTGTTCTCAAATAAAATACATTTACATTGCAATTACAGAAATGACTTCGCGTGTCTCATACAATTGAGCAATCAAAACTAACGAAATACTTATTATAGGTATCCTAGTTAGCTATTAAGTATAAAAAGTTTTTGGTAATAGGTTTTTAAATCTCATGAAAACGATCGTTTCCGCCTTATATAAATTAAATTGAACCTACAATGTAGACAGGTGGATGACGAGCTCTTCATTTTGTAGAGACAGATATTTATTTATTTTTTTAGCTTCACGCTGTATACAGCAGGATAGGCAGTGGGGGCATAGAGTGTTAAAACATTCTGTCCGTCACTTTCCGCTGAATTTTCTAGGCACTCCGTGTTCGGATAATAATTGACTTTAGTAACTTAAAGTTATTACAACAAATGGATTTCTTTCCTATTTAAAATTTGAATGGATTAATAAATATAATCCCTACAATGGAAGCCGCAAACTCTGAGTTAATGCAATTATTTTGAACTAATAAACTACTTACTACTACTAAGCTTATTTCTTTCAAAGTTTAATGGCTCTATTTTTAACGTTTCGTCTATTTAAGGCAGCGTATGCGGTAGTAGAGCAGTAGTGGAACCTAACACCGTATTTGATATACCTACTCCTAAACAGATCGAAGAATTATAATATTTTCTACAAGGTATAGAAAGGTATCTATCCACTAGGAAAGGTTACGCCGAAAAACTAAATTCTGTTAAATCTATATTTGATAAATCAAAACCAACAAATAATAACTCAACATAAATGATTAATCTAGCTAAATCCATAGAAATTACTATATAAAATTTATAATTTTGAAGTATCTTTTACCCCATAAGCATCGAGGCCATCGTGGCGCTACTGAACATTTGTTCTGTGAAATCTTCTGTGAATCTGATGGTTGTGGATTCGATTCCTACTCTAGGGAATGAAATAATTTTATTTCCTTGCTCAGGCAACATAAAACTTCCGCAATTGAACAATTATAAATAATACAACATTAAGTTGAAAAAGTAAACATTCGAATAAGTATGGAACCCACAACCTTTTTACAGGTCTCAACTGAGCCAACGTAAGTACGTAAAAAAAGCGAGCGAGCGCTTGGACTTTAAACAAAAGACGTGGGTTCGAGTCACGCTACGTTAAAATCTCTATAGGTACATTTCAAAATATTTTTTCAACGTCAATGTCTTATTAATACTAATCAATACATATTAATATTTAAATATTAATAAGTTAAATATGTTATTTTACTTTTTACATTTCGATTTAAAAGAAATTGCAATTTAAATTACCAATAGCACGCAAGACATAATCTACTAGTAACTGTAAGAGACCGGCTATAAGATGACATATTTGATTAAACAACTAAATTACTAGATTTAATATTAAGTTGACAAGAAAATGTGTTGAATATACTATGAGTTAAAGAAAATATTTTTTTACATTATTTTTACTACAGGTATATATAATTATGTTGAATGTACCTACACGCACATAATAAATAAGGTTAAAGGAGTTTTGTTCGTTTTATTCAAGAAAATAATTCATGTCCTCGACAGGGAATCGTACCCACAACAGTCGTGCAATGCGACCACCATGCGCACGTGCAGCTGCGATACGACGACCTGACGGTACCTTAGCACCTATTTAGGCACGTTATAGAAAACGGACTGAAGAAAAGAACCTACAATTAGGTACTTATACTCTTTTTGTTGTAAAAAAAAAACACATATCTGTTGCGCGATGGCGTTATCGTGGCGTTGAGTTCCGTCCCTCAACATGCAATGCCTCCAGAATTCAGCACGAAGTGGGGAACGGAAGTGACTTTATGGATCGGAATATCTTAACACAAGGTTCCCAGGTACCCTGTAATGTGCAGTATACCGAATTAGGCTAAAAATATCTCTTTTCACTACTACAGCTATAACTACTTCTAGCTAATCATTTAAATAATCCAATAAAACATAAAAAAAGCTATCAATACAAATAACTCTTGAAACCTTATTTGTATTAAAAATATGCCATCTGTGCCATTCAAATTGCACACGTATATTATCTGTATCCTTTACATATGTGAACGTACATACATATATACATATATGTGCATGTGTGTGTGTAAGCGCGAACAACTTGTTTGTTCAGAGATTTAATACTCGGTAAATTTCTTCACGTTACCTGAGACACGGTGCTCGTGTAAAACATTGGATGGTAGGAAAATGTGAGAATTTGTTATTTAAATAGTATACTAAAATTGGTCTATATGGTAATTCCAAAAATGAAAGAATAAATATACTTTATTCATTTGTGTAAGGTACCTGGCCCATGTAAGGCCCACCTTATTTGTTTCTAAGTATAATAAACAACCTATGGGTGTTGAAGTAAAACAAAAGTGTTTATTCAATCATTTATTTAATAGTTAGCATATAAATCACAGTTTTGTTTCAGACAATAATGTTAACTATTAAATATAAGCTCTTTTTAAAAAAGTGACTTCTGGGCCTTATTTAAACCACTGTTCCTTAATAAGGCCATACCTGGGCCTTCTTAGGATATATGAAAGAATTACGTTATCATTGATATTCAATACTCCAGATGACAGTGTTGTCTGTCTTAGTTTTCCAATTTCAGAAACAAACCACAACCATTAAAAAATCTACACTTTAAATAAAATAAAATAGGAACTTCTTAGTGACAGTAATTAAGTAATAGAAATCAGTCTTGGCATTTACTAAACTATAATAAACTCTTCAGTAATTGCTCTTAAGATCCTAACATTTTTTAAATTATTTTTTCTTAATGCATGCATTGCACAGGGCATTCGAAAACTCATCACCTGAATGGCCATGTACCAGGCACCACATAATCTACATTGTCTCATGTGCAACATTTTATCTTCTTTGCAAGCAGGACAATACCAAGTTTCAGCTAATGACTACTGCTTCTTTCTAATCACTCCAGATTTCTGACCTCTATCTTTGATGGTCTTTGGCCTTCCTTTTGGCCACGTAGAAGGCGTGGTTTCATTTTTTATTGCAAATAAATCTTTTGTTACTTCTTGCCCCTTATAATTTAATGCTTTCGTGGGGCAGCTGGGTTAATATTAAGGATTTTTGGTGTCGGAATGAGTATTTGAAAACTTGTTCGCTCTTGTATTGCTGGCTTGATTGATCTATTAAAGGATCGACAGCAGGAGTTCCTGCATGAAAAGGCAGCATTGGGTTGTGGTTTTCATTATTGAAATCAAAAGCTCCCTTACTTAGTCGGCTTGGGGCCTACCCCAAGTAGCAGCACCAGTTCTTAATGACAATAAATGTATTAAATTTTTGGGCCCTTGCTGGGTTCATAATTTGGGATTTTCGCCGAACTAGTTGAGTATGCTGTTTTAGAAATAAATTAAGCCATTTTCTTCCAGCTGTAAAACAGGTATCACTAAAGCGATTAAGTATGTTTTTTTTGGTACAAAAAACGTATGATTGCTTTCGAACAAGTCTAGGTGTTAGGGGCATTCTCAATTCAGCCAAGCGTATTATTTTACCCACTAAATCTTCTTCTTGTTCTGGTGTTAAGGTGGCCGATCAACCTAATTTCCTTTCCAATGAACCAGTCTTTAAGTGATTCCTTAATGTTCTTCATGGAATGTTATATCTTCTAGCAGCTTCTCTTTGGGAAAGAATTTTCCGTTCTACAACCATCACAGCACAAGTTATCTGGTTCTCGGACCAATTTGCACGTTTTTGTTTTGGTTTAGATTCTGATTCTTTGACTAGTTCCATAATTCTACTCAAATATGAAAATAAAACAACCTTTAATATTACATAGTCATAATAAGGCCCATGTCGATTCCTAGTGGGCTTTACTAGGTTACTATAGTAACTTCGTACAAAAAAAATAATTAAAAAATTATAGTAATCAATTTTACTGTCAAATTTTTAAAATAACATGAATAATCAGCTAATAAACCACTATATATAATTAAAACAAAAATTAACTAAGTAATATTGAAAACACTTACGTTTTTGTACGTCGAAATTTAATAAGGACGTACGAAGGAGCGCTCGCGCTGCCTTCTATCGACTACAAGTTCCAACAGGTTCGCCACAGCGCGACGGTTGCTATGGATACGGTGACCATTCAAGACTAGATACTCGACGACGAGAGCTCAATCCGCTTAACTTTGTAGTTTTGGATATTTAAAATATGGGCCTTATTAGGCACTGGGCCTTACATAGCTCACCTACCTTATATAAAATATATTTTTAATATTTTGACTTTGTCCGAATTGCTTACAATTCGAGAGGTACATACATATTCTTTCCACTTAAGTAAAGCTAAGGATGAAGACTCAATTTGTCTAGTTTAGATTAAAAACATTGCAAAAATAAAAACTTGATAATATAATATAAGTTTGAGATAAAAAAAATAAGTTAGCAGCTTTACGCTATTACCCGCATAGCAGGGTAGACTGGAATTTTTGGACGCATTACGTGATAAATATCGGAAATTAACGCCGCACTTTGTCCCGCTACCAAAGTGAGGAGATTAAAATACTAAATATTTAATTTCCTCGAGTGGTAATCACCCCACATCCGTCGATTAATGATGAATGAGTATGATATAATAAATAATGTTTTATTTAGATTTAAACTAAAACAAAATTTTATAAGCCAAAATTTAATAAAAAAAAAGTCATTTACATCCTTTTGCTGAAACGCCACTTAATTGGATATATCATAGGCGTCTGTTTGCGCATGGCAATTGATTGTAACTTAATGCGAGAGAGAGATAAAAATATACATTGTAGTCTTTTCATAATACGTTAGAGTGAGACGCATATATTTTGTGAACTCAACCAAATTTGCGATTAATGGCGCGCTATGTTTATTTTAAGGGTGATTTTTTGTTAATTCATTATTTTAAAGTATGTAATTATTATAAAATTTTGTACAGTGTGTGGTTTATTTTAATACTTTTCGGGTTATCCTACTCCTAAATTAATATTATAAATGTGAAACTTTGTGTGGGTCGATGTTCGTTCGACTACTGCAGATATTTAGATGACCGAACTGAATGAACTTTACAGTAATATAGCTTATACACTAGAATAAAAAATAGAATCAAATCAGCTTTATTGTTCACAAAAATAAATATACTTACTATGCTACGCATGTTCACATACGCCGAAATTGAACCGCAGCTTTTATTGAACCATACCTGACTTTTGACATATTTGAAATTGGACTGATTTAACACAAAAAGAACGTAGTAAGTTAGAGCTAACAACCAAATGTAACTAACGAAGACCATTTATGTACATGTTTTATTAATTTTACAAATTAGCATACTCCCAGCATGCACTGGACTATTACGTTGATATTTGGTTTAGCAAAAACTTTCCAAGTCAAATTTCTAAGCGAAATGGAACAAACAGCCATCCTCCCACAAACATTTACATTTTTTTTATTACTAGTAACAAAATTAAATATACCTACAACACATAGGGTGTTATGTTTCTTGAAGGATTCCATTTTATTCTTAATTTTAGCCAATTTAGATACGTTGTTTGTTGAAAGACAGAACTCCATAATGACTTTTATGTAGCTGGCGAAATACTTGTATAATAAATATAAGCGTTCCCCCCGAATTAAAATTGAATCCATAATCGTCACCAAAAGCAGGCTGTTAAGAATTTCACAACGACCTCAATTCCCAATATGACCCTTGTTCTTGAAAATTAAGATTTTTAAACATTTTAGATAATATTATTTATTAATCTTTGACATTTATATACTACAGATTGTAAACAAGAAAATTAAGAGAATCGTTTTTTATGTAAAATTGCTGGATATCGATATTGAGTTATAAACATATTAAAGTTGTAATTTTCAAAGGAAATGCTTACTATATGCCGAAATAATAAATTTTAGTCGTTTAGATCCTTACCAGGTGGTAGACGTGGTCGCATTATCCGAAACTAAAAATATATATATAAATGAAAACTTGTATGAAAAATGTTGTATATCCATAGTATATTTCATTATTCGTAGTAGGTACATCTGAAATTCTAAAATTTGTTTTTTAATATATCTTTCCACTTAGTAACTTATAAAGCAATAATTCTTTTTCAACTGTCGTGACGCGTGTGACTGTAAACGTGACAAGTAGTGGGTTCGTTTCCAATTTGAGGTAATGGAATATGTTTTTTTTTATTTCGCTCTGGTGTCGAGACAACAAACAAAAGCGGCCTTGAGTTCAGCCACTCAACTCGCAATGCCTTCAGAATTTGGCGGAAAGTGGCGAGCGAAGTGTCTTAACACTAGGCATGTAGCTGTAAAAAAAATCTATTAATGTTTTCTGTAGTGGAACTGGAAAAAATCTTTATTAATCTGTCTTTCATATTTTTATTTATTAATACAATATATATAAAAGTGCTGGTAGAAAAATCAAGTATATTTAATAGGGTGAATTTGAACCCATAATTATCGCGCCTGAATAAAATATTTAGGTACGTGTCAAATGTACGAAACAATTCAGTGTTGCAACTGGTGAAGCAAAAAGAAAAAGATTGCACATTACAATGCCGCAAATTATCCTTATAAAAATATATCGATTTTCACTTTAACAGTTTGTGAAACCTAAGAAAATAAAAAAGGTAGCTTCAATAATTTATAAATAAAGAAACAAAATAAAAAAAATCCTAATGGTATATTTTCAAATTTGTGAACTACTGTACGTAAGCAAAATGAATACTCGAAATAATCGAGTCACACGATACCTATTTAACTTTACACCAGAATCAATTTAAAAAATATTGTTGACATTAACATTTAAAAAAAATATATAGAAGTCCTTTCAATTTTACAAAATATATTATAGTATTAAATATGATTCTTTTTAACCATGTTCTTGAGCAATAATCGATAAAGATAGAATTTCCTCTCGTTCGCTGTTTAATGATGAAACGTCAATAGTTAAATGTACCAGCGTGTTATATTTTTCTAAAGAAAAAGGACTAAGTAGCTAAAAAAAATTGTATGAAAATATAAAAAATACTAAAGTACACATTTGACATTTTTATATTAAAAAAATCTTTTCAACTTATATTTTATTCATATAAAAGTTAAAACGCTACTTGACAAGTGGACTTTAGTTGTAAGGAGTTGAAAATAAAAAAAATAACATACTTTGTCAAACAAAAAATTAAAACCAATTTTTTTTATATTATAAAATTTTTTTTTTTAACTTATTACTTTTGGGTTTTAGAAAGTAAGACATTTATTTAACCGAAATAAAGTCTTCGGCCGAAACCGAAACTGAACCTTTAGGTTTTTAACTGTATTCTTAAAGATAAACTGAAACAGTCCATTGCGGTGGTCATTACCCACTATTTTTAGTTGCATGTTCCGTAGTTTTACCATTTTCGAGATATAAGTCATACAATTTTTTTTATTAAATATCATACTGGGGCAATAAAATGGTTAAGTAAAATAGGTTTATTATTTCTTTTGCAGTAATTTTTTTATAAGGTAACAAAGTTTGAAAACGTTAACATTTGTTCTCAAGTCAACAGCTGATGATGCCTTTCTGCCTGCATACTTTGGCATAAAATCTGTATAAAAGAATGAATTTTGAGCCCAGCACTGTCTGTGAACCTAGTATAGAATCTTTACTATACTAAAGTCAGGGTGGACGTAAAGGGCTTCAATTTGGAATGCCGATGATATGGAGCCTTCTAAGACAGATCTTAGTAGGCTCCACAGTCTTATCAGGTAAGGCTAGCGACTGTTTTAAATAAGAGTTTCCTAAGTTTCCAGTGCTAAGCAGTGAAAAATTAAACTTGTGACCTTCGATGGTCTGTGAATCCATTTACAAAAGATAGTATATTTGCAAATCCTATGAAACAAATTGAATCTAAATCAAGGCTAAGCTTTGTTTAGTATTAGTAATCAAATGTTATTTAACCGACTTAAGTAATGGGAGGAGGTTATCAATTCGACTTTTTTTATGTTTGTTACCTCAGGCCTTTTGACTGGGTGAACTGATTTTGATGATTCTTTTTGTATTAGAAAGAATAAACTTCAAACATAGTTTTATGGAATTTTGATTATGGGATCCGGTTAAAATTGAAGAAGTCGTTTTACCAGACTACTCAAATTAGTTGCTAAAATGTTTCGAATCTATATGTATAATTCTAAAAATATCTTCTAAAAGTATTTTTCTATTCTTAACTTGAAACACCACGTAAAGACCTAATACATATAATAACATAAGTTTTGAATTAATATTGAGTAGCGTATCAAATAAATGCTGTATGCAACTTAACACCTAAAGTTACTTTTGTTTTAAAAAAGGCAAGACCCCGCTCTTATCCCTATCATCTCCAAAGCTATAGAGGCTATCCTATAAAAAAATGAATATTATTGTTGTTACTACAAGCAAATCCAATTTAAACAATTTTTTAGACGAAGATGACTTTTGACTATGAAAACTTTTCCGCGAAAGATTTACATGCATTTGTTATAAATAATTTTATTTTTATAATTCGGCTTTTTAACTGGCTTTACTACTCGTGGACAACAATAAATCGTAGAGTGACGCGTGACAAGCTGACAAGTACTTAGTTTCGGTACGGTGGAAGGTTCGGCCGAAACCGAACCTTTGGTCGGTCACAACATAAAATATATATATTTTTTATATGAAGCAGTTTGGGTACTCGATTATCGTGGGTTTGATTCCTGCTATAATGTTTATACTTAAAACATTTTCGTTTCTTAACTCAAATAAAAATGTAAATTGACCCAAGAATTTAATTAAAATTATTTATGCAAACTTTTAGTGTGAAAAAAGGTATTCATTAATATAAAATAAAGACATAATCTTAAATATGGACGGATAATGGCATATGAAGTCAGTGACCAAATGATATCTTTAACTAATTACGGTGTAAATTTATTATTAACTTTTTTTAGCTTCGCACTGCATCCATGTATTTAGGGAAAGAGACACCTAGTTCAGTATAGACATTGCGTTCTCCACGCACTGCCGAATTTTCGAGACATTAAGTTGTGAGTGACGGAACTCAACACCTCGCTTTGTCTTGCTAGAAGGGCGATAGAAAATAATTTTTATCTCCGAATGGAAATTAAAATCAACCATTACAAGTACAGGGAGAGTAAACCTAGTATTAGAACATTCTGTTCTCCACCTCCCCACTCAATTTTCGAGACATTTCGTTTTGAGAGGCGGAACTCAACGCTGGGCAACGTATTTTTACCTGAGTTACTAATTCTCGCGAGTGGGTATCGAATCCACAACCGCCACGTTTATAGTCTGACGCTGCATCGCTGCGTCATAAGTTTATAATTGGCCGTGTTATGTCAAATCGTATCTTGTGAATTAATTCAAAGCTCAAACATCGGAATTATGCTTATCATGTTTAATGATCATTACATATTTATATCTGACAAGAGATATTTATTCAAGTTAACATGTCTTCATTTGACCACAGCTTCACGCATTTTGCCCGCATATCATAGTACGCAAAGGGAACCGATTGCTAAGCTACCCCGTACATTTTAATTACTTGCCTGTTGAGTGGCTACCAGTAAACATTCAATGCTCCCAGGCTTCAACGTAAAGTATTTTAACACTAGGTTCCCAGGTTTCATGTGCCTACCCTGCTACGTACGGGATAAAAATATTAAATATTTCATTTCCTCGAGTGGGAATCGAACCCACAACCTGTCGTAGTCGTACACTTGATGACAGGCCTTAAATAAATAATTTTATTTTAAATTTAATTTGTTATTAATATAAAAGTAGATTATTACAATTATAAACACAGTATGGTTATTCCTTCAAACATTCATTTCTAGATTTAATGCGTCTTTTTTGTGAGTTTTGTGCACACTAAGAACTCCTAGTGGTTCTAAAACATCATCACAAACATCACTCCATTTTTAAAAGAATTGGAAACACAACCTATCGAAAGACATAATAGTCTTCATATTCGGAAGGACTCTGGTAAGGAATTCGGTTGCTGGCCCGTCGTGCTGTGTAGTGTGATACATACTAATAATCAAATCATGCGATGTCCAAGTCGATCTATTTGTTTAAAACGTAAAATATTTTTAATATTGGCATGATAATAACTACTGTAATAACTTAAGACAGAAGGTCCTTTAAGTAGAGACTAAATAGATTAACCGACTTGGTATTACATGGATCTCACAACTTTTTACGGTAGAAAGATTGAGCTGCGAGACTTGGGTTTTTTACAGGATGTTTTTGATGGCATCTCACTTCTTTTTGTAAAGTTCTACTTTTTGGTACCTATCTACACTTATTATTTTCTATTATACAGTAATAATGATTCATTAACTGCAAATGTAACCTTGTAATCCTATACATTTATATGGGATTACAAAGTTATTCATGCAGTTGGTGTATTTGGAAAACTGGACCGAAATTACAAAATATTTAAGTTTTCCCATTATTAAGACACTAAACTCTATTTGTATTCTAAATTTGAAGCTTCTATGTCTGCTAGAAGTGCCTTGGACTTTTGATGATCGGTGAGTCAGTCAGTGAGTGACAAAATTTAGAAACTTTAACAGGTTGTCATTCTTAAAGTACTGGTTCAAATTGACTGAAATTTTAAATATACCGTGTTTATATAATGCCTGATTAGTTACTGAAAATTCAGGTTTCTTGTTTTATCCACAACGAAGTTATAGGGGGTTGAAAATGGCCTGAATTGCTTCGAGAAAAGGATGGTACGGCCGTGCCGCTGTTTTTGGTCGACTTGGCGGGGGCACTGCCGTGCCCCCAGATTTAGGTGTTCGATGAGATGATGATGATTTTCGGTGATTAGTCCATTGGCTCGGATGTTCAACATCACGACATCCAGCCATGGCGACTTTGGCGGTCCTGAGGACCGATCTTCAGAGACAGAGTTTCTCTTTAGGCAGAGAGGAACCTATTGTTAAAACACTGTTATGCCCTTTCTACGTGAATTTGGGACATTGCATATAAGTGGCGGAAAACAACGCCGTAATTCGCTTGCCAGAGCGGGGATATGTTCCGCTCAACATTATATAATTATAAAATTATTATTTTTTAAGATTTTCATGTTTTTAATTATAAATAGATTGAGAAAATCTAGTGCCATATTTTTATTTTCTTTATCTAAAGATGGTATGGGGAAATAATAATCGATGTTGCATTCTAAAAACGTATCTTATTCACCAATTCGGTAAAATTATTTGAACCCACATCGAGCAATCAGATATCTCAACTGCGCCACGCTAACATCAATGTCGTATATAAATTATGTATAAATTGACCAATCTAAGTGAAACTCTGCACCACTCCTGCTTACGTCACGTTATTGCGGTATCGTTAATACTTTAAAACGATCATTTGCTTTTAATATATTTATAATAAACTTTGTCGAGATAAAATTTAATAAAATCGTAAAGTGACTTGTATTAAGCTGTTATACACCGACGCGACGGTCTGGATTTTTTTATGTTATAATATTTTTTTATTTGAAGTATTTGTTTTTTAAGTATTTGGTGTAATTTTATTACCTGGGTTTTAAAATATTATAATTTGTAATTTTACTAAATAAAGAAATTAACAGATCCAGTCTAGACAGTACGGAATCTACATAAGCCACTGCGTTATTTATGAATAAGTTACCATAAAAAAATTAATGTATGGTAATGATGAAAATCAAATTAAATAAGGTGTTTTAATTTTTTTCTGTAATTTGTAAAATACCTACTTCTAAAATTTTGCGTACCTTATTAAAAATGTTGGATAGCTTCTATAATTTGTATATAATATCTTATTAATTTACAAATATATTCATTAAAAAACATTATTTTATATTTTATATTAATCTTTATCCATTTAGATCTTTATCCAAACACTAATTTATCTTTTAAAAAATCAAACTGTCACTTGTCAACATCGCCTTACAGAAATACGTGTCGGTTATTACTTTATTAACCTGTGACATTACGTATCGGGGTTTACGGCAAATTCATTAATTTTTATTTCGATTCGATTAAAAATAAAGATACAGAAAAGAGAAACGAAGATCATTCGATGTTACATATTTTATGATTTTTTTTCTTTCGTGTTACTTTTTGATACTAATTTAAATTAAATTGACCGGATGTTGACATTTAGAGTAAAAAGTGTACCGAAGTTTAAAATTTAATATCCTTCTTGTAGTCTTACTAAAGGTGAGTAGTTATAGTTGGTTCGATATGGCTTGCGGCAAATATTTTTATTTTACAAAAAAAAAGTAACTTCATATTTTTTCCCATATAGCAGGATAGGCAGAAAAAATCAAGTGCTAAAACTGACCCTACTATAGGACGGAAAGTAGGGAACACTATCCTAATAATTTTTGAGACAGCGTGATTAGCCTTTTGACTTATTATTAGAGAAAGGAAATCAAAATAATGGGAAAATCATGTAAGTAAATATATTTTCAATTACCAATACTGTATTTTTATTATTTCCGAAGAAATCACGTTTAATAAAAAAAAAACTAGACAGAACTAAAACAAAAAAAATAATAATATAAAACACACATAAATAGCACATTTAGTGTAACATTGATAAATATTTTTCAATAATCGAAATAGAAAAATCGATTTTATTATATTGTTTCATATTAATGCCATCTTCTGTCTCTTTCTCACTAATTGATTTTCGTATACATCCATCTCTTCCCCAGCAGCCCAATGTTCATTCACACCTGCACATTATACTGTGTGTTTATTTGTTTGGTCTTAAACACTTGTTTTATTTGACTTCGTTATACGCTTCGAAGTAAAAAATATGGTCGTGATATTTAATATTTAGTTGTAAATTGCTTTGATTTTTTCTTTGCTTAAATCTTGAATAGGTTAAGATAATAATAAACCAATACTATATACGTTTTTTTATTACATAAAAAATATTAGAGCTTAAAAAATTATTTTAAATATTTGTAAGAAAAAAAAATGATTGAAATACATGAAATTTAATTTTTGCTTTCTCTGTAAAATTTTATGCAATTATTGATTTCTCGACAATTTTATTATATTTTTTTTAATAAAATATAATTTTATTCTCTCTAAAATATATTTACAAAATTTTTTTTAAGATTTTGAAAATTATGCCTTACTTTTTTTAATTCTATGATGTGAATGTACACCTGGTACTAATAAAAAAATATTTTTTATTACATAGTATTCTGAAACTGTATTACAAAAAAATCATACAAAATCAAGCAATGACATTAAAAACGATGCAGCGTTGACCTCTGCCGTTTAACACGCAACGTGTGAAATTCTTGCGGGAAGTTGAAAACGGAGAGTTGGACATTAAGTTCTCTCCGCTTACTACTAGGTACTCCTGAGAAACAAAATAATAAATAAAAATATCATTTATAACCATCTCCATGTAGACCCACTTTACATCTCGTTAGCAGCGGCTTATAAATTTGTCTGTCTGTACGTCCCTGCCATTACCGACAGGTACCCGGAATAGTATCTATGTAATATACGAGTATATGGGTATAACATATTAGCATTAGCAGGGTAGTCAGTGACAACCTAGTGTTAATACACTCTGTTCTCCACTTTTTTTCTTTTGAAAAGGAGAAAATGATAAATAATAATAATTTGAATATAATCAAATTCAGGTAGAATTGGAGTCGGAACCACAATCGTCGATAACAATCAAACATTGCTCCACTGAGTCACGATGGCTTCTATGTTTGTATAAGTGTATTTTGCCCTATTAGATTAAATAAAAGAGTATGGAACAGCGTCTGAATGTGGACGTGACGTGGTTGTGTGTTCGAACCCCACTCGGAAGAATGAAATATTTTAATTTCTGGCTCTAGCAGACGAAGTACGGCTTATCACGTAATATCTACAAAATAGTAAAATGTAGGTAGCGTAGTGTCTTAACACTAGTTTCCAATATATAATATTTATAATAATAATATTTACCAACTCTGTCCTTCACTTTCCGCTCAATTTTCGAGACATTCTCTGTTTAGTTGTGGAGCTCAACGCCGCGTTTTATCTCGTTACCAGACCGAGGAAAAAATAATTAATTTCCCCTGCATCTGCATCGCTGCGCTACGACGGCCCCGATATATTTTTCGACATACTCGTATATGTAAGTATATTTTTAAACGACTCCAATTTCAATTACGGCACGACATTAAGTAAAACAAAGTTTAAATAAGACATAAACGTCCCGGCGCGTGAACGTTACAATAAAAACGCTTGACTTGTGGACAATTATTTTTATTATTAATCGCGAGACAAATTGAGTCGTGTATCGAAAATACATTTAAATAAGGTAAATCGTTTCTGTAATGATTCGAGATAAGAGCTTTTTATGTATCAGCTGGTGAACTAGCTTGCTGGTCGCGGCTTTGGCTGTCTTATCTTGTTTTTGATTTTCCGAATGATTTAGTTTTTTTTTCTCGTAGTAAAAAGTAATCTAGAATATCAGTAAATACTTTATAATATTAGATATACTTTTTTTTGTGAAGACTTGTAGCTATGTAATTATGTAATTAAATGTAGGATACAGACTGTATCTAACCCACTTTTAATAATTGTAAGATCATGAAACTTGGCGTGGCGCTGAGTTCCGCCACTCAACACGCAATGCCTCCAGAACTCGGCGGAAAATGGGGCACGGAGTGTTGTAACACTGGATTCTCTGTACCTACCCTGCTGTGTGCGGGATACAGCGTGAAACTGATTTTATTTATAAATGAAACTTGGCACTTATACGCTTAAGTGGCAATACAATAATTTACTATCATCGAGCTGGTCTAATGGTGCCAGAACCTGTATAGTTGAGCTCTTTAGAAATTATCTACTAATAAACGACTCGAACTTAAGTTCACTAGGAATTGAATAAACCAATTCCGCGAATGGAGATTGAACCTGTAACCATCAATTACAGTCAGAAGCTGTTCTACTGCGGTAGCAGGGTCAAAAAATTATTTATTTATGTAAATTTGTATGCACACTATCACTATGGACTCAAATAATATTCACCTTCAATAAATACCTATATTTTTATTAATATCAAAACTGCCATGTACCTGTATTAATAAATAATAGTAGTTTGATATCATTACGTTGTTTTCATATTGTAAATGCTTTAGTATCTACGAGATATTATTATTTAAGAAATATGATATCGACAATGTGTAAATACATTTAATTTGTATCACAATCGATAACATATTACTTGTTTCATATTGCATATACTTATATACTATCATACTATGCAAGTATGTATGTTTATCCACTGTCATCAACTCCTTTATATGTAGTGTGGGACTCCCTCATGCTCATTACGTGACCTTCCTCCACTCTTGCTTTGTAGACGGACTAACAGAAGGCACATGGCATATGACGGAGGACGGATAAATGGACTTTTTTATATAATATAATATTTTTTTTAAACGATTTCTACAATTTTCTTATGAAAGAGAATAGTTTATGAATAATAAATAATAGTTCATAAAATTTAACTTATATTACTTAAAATATGAAAGAAGTTTGTTTTAACTTCTTTGGCATGATTAACTCGTACATACTCGTTTACGTTTATGACTAAATGCAGAATTTTGTTTTCAGCTTCACGCTTAATCCCGCACAGTAGGGTAGGTAGACAAACATAGTGTTAAAACTTAAAACACTCTGACTTCCCTTTCCGCACTATTTCGCGGCAATTCCTGTCGAGTGGTGGGTTTTGACACTGTGCATCTTGCTAGAAAGGAGGAGGAAATAAAAATAATTTAAATAGGTTATTTATTCTCTCCTCTGGGTCAGTTCAGTTCAGTTCTTCCCTCTCTCTGTCAACCCTGCTGTATGCGGCATACAGTGTGAAGCTACAAAAACAATATTACTTAAACAAAACAATAATAGTTAAAGCAATTTCAGTTCCCTAACTATACTTCTCCTACAATCCTTTCTATTTAGATGTCAATTTTTTTCTTTAAATCTTAAAGAACTATCAGGTTTCATTAGTAGTGTCGAATGGTTTGATTTTATAGTGTAGTAGAATTGAGGGTAACTTATTTTTTACTTTTTATTTGTTTTATTTACTAAAATATTATTTATCTATGCTTTATAAAAATTAATTAAAAAGGATAACATAAAGTAAACATAATCAAATATTTAGTTTTTTCCTAATTTGAATTGAGTTCCGTCACCCAACACGCAACGCCTCTAGAATTCGATGGACAGTGAGGAACGGAAGTGTCTTAATGGGTATGGAGTAACTTAACACTAGATTCCCAAGTTCCCGCTGCCACTCTGCTATGTGCTGATTCCAGTGAGAAGGCAAAAAACGATTGTTAATAATCATACATACCCAAACTGAAATAAATATTATGACAATCTATGTAACACTAAACTATTTTGCAAAACTTTGAAAAAATTAGGCGTCCAAATTTCAACGTTGCTTGATAGCAATTTATATAAATTTTTACAAATTTCCTTTCTGTAGGTATATGTATGTTATGTGGAATAACACTTTATATAAAATATTAAAAATAAATTCAGATTCAGGTGTAATTCGCAAGCAAGACTGTATTTTATCTTTTTTGATAAGAATTGAACCCACAGCCCTCTTGATAAACTAACCAATATAATCATCAAATCAAATAAAAAGTTAAATAAAATGTAAATACGTATAAAGTATCGTTCCCACATTAACATAGCGTACAGTGTTAGATTGAGTTATCCATGATCGGACATTCCAACGGAATGTTTGGTTTTTTACACGTTCTACTGTTTTTTTTATTTTATTGCTTCTCGATGTATTATAATAGAGTAGGCAGTTGGAACTAAGTGTTAAGACACTCCGTTCCCTAATTTCCGCTTAATTTTCTATACTTACATGGTGAATTCAACGTCGCATTTTGTCTTGGAGCAAGTAAATGAGAAGTTATTTCCCTGGGTAAAAATCAAATTCACAACCATGTCGTATGACTGTAACCTTTTTTTTTAAAAAAAGAAAAAAGGTAAAAAGCAAAAAAAGATAAATATAAATTATTATTATTATTTTAAATAAAAATTTATTGTTTCAGTCTACGTCTGATATCTGACGTGAGCTGTTTAACTGACTGGCTCGAAGACATACGTACATAATCGAGAATTCAAATGCAATTTCTTATAAAGTGATTTATTTTATTTTACTCGCTCTGCATTAATAAAAAAAATAAAGCGCGGCGTAGAGTTCCGCCATTCTATACGCAATGTTTTAAAAATTTGGCTTTGCGTGAAGAAAAAATGTATTTCTTAATAATAGTGTTTAATACAACGTGAAAGTAAAAAACAAACCAAGTAAGTCTAATAAAACACGACGAGCAGGAACGACACCACGTTACTTAATATATGTTTCTTTTTAATGTCTAGCCTTGGTTAATTTATTATCTAATAAGTTTATTTATAGTATAGTAATAGCGGTGTTGGGTGTCACTTTGAGGTACCATGTGCTGGGTTCGATTAATTTTATGTGATGTATCTATCTGTTAATGTTTTATTTCTAACTTTTTCTTCTTGTTTATTCTTCTAATCTTACGTTTTTACCATATTATTTACCTATATGGAATGATCTAGTTTCTTTTAATATCTAACTGTAAGCACTATACTGTGGGCTCTCTTTCCAATTGGAACAACGTTCTGGACAGGCAAAGCGCGGCGTTGAGTTCCACCACTCAAAGCTTATTGTCTCGAATTTTGGAAACGAAATCAATGAACGAGTGTCTTGACATTAGGTTCTGTCTGCCTATCCTGCTGCGGGATAAAATATAATATAATGCAGGATAAATGAAGTTAAGCTGGAAAGAAATATTTAAAAGGTAAACTAAAGGGTCGCATATACGAATTTATTTAAATATAGTTTTATTTGTTATTGGTTTAATAATTCGTTTTATTAATTTAATAGTTATTATTTCAAAATCGCTTCTTATCTTAAAATTTTTAATTTTTTTAGCGTTCGCCGTAACCTCCTTGTGATTTGTCTTATACGTGCCACAAATATAGATAAATAAATAAATTATTTTTTTCTTTAAGAACGAATGAATCAATTCTTAAACTACGTATCGAAATGTTACCATTAAATTAAATCGATTATAACATATTATAAAAATAAACTAAGTCGTATCTATAATACAATAAATGGAGGTGTGAATGTGAATCACGTCGCGGCGGGGAGTCCCCTAAACAAAACGATATGCGGAACCCGGAGATTTGATTGATTGTCTGTATTGACATAAGTTATGATTCACTTCACGCTTGCTTAACCCTGAGAATCTTTGAAATTAATATGTAGATATTATTATTATTTTTTTGTATTTTTATTGCTCTTCTTGCTATGCAGAGAGTTTCTCTTTTTTCTTATGAGTAGAGTTAAAACACTCCAAAATCCGCAAGTTTTGATATGAATCTGTGATTTGTACTCGTTTGCGCGTAAAAAAGGGTAACATTAGTGATTGGATAGATCTAATGATATCCATCATTAGAAATCAGCTTTGATTGCTTGAGACCCTTTCCCTGTAGGGAAAGCTTTGAGTACAGCTACATTTTTTACAGACAGTCTTAATATTAGGTGCCCATGTTCTATCAGCCTGCTCCGCTAAGATGGAATGTTCCTTTGATATTGATTTTTGTATCAATAAAGTAACCTGATAAAATTATAAAACTTCGTAAAAGATTACTCTGTTCTCCACTTTCTGTTAAAGCAATGTTTTAAACCAGAACAGGATAAATACTTTTTTTAGCTTCGATTTCTACCCCGCATTTAGAAGGGTGGGTAGAGGGACTAGGTTCCCTCTACCCACCCTTCTAAAAGAAAATCGAACGTGGACCTTTCCATGTCTACACTACTACCACCAAGTAGATTAACAGTCTACAGTCTATCCGTCAGTGCGTTGGCGATATCGGCGCATCATTCGAGGAACTTCCCGCTGCGATGTAATTCACAACTCACACCTTCTAACTTGGATTGTTTCTTAGCGTTTGGTCTTGATACTTATTTCTTTTTTTGGCAGAAGAAAGATATTATATATCATAGGCCTTCGTGGCGAAGCGGCAGTAGTACTTGACTGTAAACGCGACAGTTGTGTATTCGATTCCCAGTCAGGAAAATGAACCATTTTTATTTTGTCGTTTTTATTATAAGACAAAGTGCGGCGTTGAGTACCCCCATTTAACACGCAACTTCTTAAAATTTGGGGGGAGTGGAGGGGGTGTTAGTACAGATAATGGAGTCTTAGCCTTATCACTAATTTCCCTTCTGACTGCTATATGCGGACGGAATACAGCGTGAAGTTATAAAAAAAATAAAAAAATAAATAAAAATTATATTAAAATGATCAATAAATACATGAAAAGTATCAAAACCATTCAACAACAGTGTAACATAATATATTGATGATGCTGTAACACTCTATTGTGATCTTTTGTTAGATTATGATAAGGGAGATAAGTTATTCTTCTTAATATAAATGTCTGTCCGTCTGTCGAGCTCGCCCAGTATGGAAGTTATTCTTTATTGGATATATAAATATTATGTTGTCTTTGTAATTTTATTGTAATAAATAAGTATTAATGCCAATTATTAAATATAGAATAAATGGTTATGGTGTAGTGGTGCAGTGTAGGTTGTGATAGTTGTGTGTTCGATCCGCATTTGCGGTAAAGTGAGAATATAAAACAATGCGGGGTTTTTTCACTTTGCCATGCAAAGCTACCGAAATTGGGTAAAAAAAAGCAAAATATAGCGAAATTTCTTAAAATTAAATCTTTTTACCGGCCCTGCTATATGCTAGGGGATTGTAATAATAAGAAAATTATATAAGATAAACCGTAGCGTAGCGTTATAATTATGGGTTCAATTCTCATTCTTGAGAATATGTGTTATCGTTTCAGCTGTCAAATATGGCATGACACGTAGTGTAACTGTAAATTTGGTTAATTTCTCGCTCTGGTAACAATACAAAGTGCGGCGTTAAGTTCCACCAGACAACACCAATTTATTTTCAATGTTTTGAAAATTTGGGAGTTTGTGGGGTACGGTGTGTCTTAATACTAGTTTCCTTTTGCCAGCAGTGCCAATTCGAGATATAATATAAAATTTTAAAAAATCTACTATATACGGCGTTACGCTTTCCTACTTCATATCTTTATTCTATATCTGTACCATACACACTGATCTTTCTGCCTATCTTACAAATTATCGAATATATAAGTAGATAGCAATATATTACATACAATTTTATAACAAGTTTTTATGAAAACATGTTATATTTCCGGTTGTGTTATGTAATACGACAGCATTAGTTAACCATTCATATAAATTATAAAATATCACTGACGCAGTGGCACAAGCGTGTGAATGTACACGCGACGGTTGTGGGTTCGATTCCCAGTCGGGGGAATGCAATATTTAATATTTTCATTTTTTCGCTATTGTAACAAGATAAAGCGGAGTGTTCAGTTCTTTCACTCAACATGCAACGTTTCGAAAATTCGAGGGAAAGTGGGAAACGGATTGTATTAAAACTAGGTTCCTTCTGCCTACCCTGTCATTTGTGGAACATAGCATGAAGCTGAAAAAAAATATACGTACCTATTTTCCAGGTGGATCTCACGTGTTCACTTGTAGGTTAGTAATGTAATATTAATATTTTTTATAAAAAATATTAACAACACTAAAGTAGCTTCAACGTGAAGAGTTTTTAGATGCTGGGCCTCAAAGTTTTACAATTTTAAAATAACAAAATACAATTTAGTTAAAATAATGGAAACTTTTTCGACTTTACCTTAAACAAACATCTTTTCGCATAACGTTTTTTAAATTGTTAGATTAAATGTTATATGCCTAAAAATAAAAAATCGAGAGTGGGCACGAGGCTATTTTGAGGTGGGACGGCAAACCTGGCTCTCCCATTCCTACGATCATGGCAGAGGATTGGAGAAACAAACCCACAACCATCGCGCCCACTCAATTAATACTCAACACCACGATGAAATCGATTAACGCTTTATAACCAATAAAAACCTATTGAAATCCAACACAAATCTTGTAAAATCGAATTTTATTCCTCATTTAATCGATGTTTAAATTTAAAATTGCATTTTATTAGCATTTGTATCGTATTATAATATAAATGTTACGATTTATCCGATTTTGTAAATAAGTGTCTTTGGGCGACCATTTATCACTTTAAATCGATTATAGTAAATCACTTGATATGTTTAATATGAAAAATGAACTTTATTTTAAAGTATTTTGGTTGATTTTCGGTTGTTTTCTAGGTTTTAAGTAACTGCGTAGGCGCAAACTGCTATTGTTCAACAATCTTGGGCAATAGGGATGTGTGAATAAGTTGATTCCTATAGATAGTTTTACTGCAATTTAAGGATTTCTTGTTATTAAATAATGTATTATAGGTTGGAATACCACATGTGAGAGGCAGAAGATCCCTGAGATTCA
Source organism: Heliconius himera (assembly GCA_021202915.1). Lineage (NCBI taxonomy): Eukaryota > Metazoa > Arthropoda > Insecta > Lepidoptera > Nymphalidae > Heliconius > Heliconius himera. Next base: position 642,603 of record JAJHJA010000455.1, on the reverse strand, counting down.
CCACAATCTGACTATAAAAAAACCAGACAAGCGCGAGTCGGGTTCACCCACCCGAGCATCTGGAGCTTTTTCAGAGATTCAAGCTTAGCTAAACCCTAAGAATCCTTTCATCTGGTACCTTACTTGAACTAGCGGCTTTAAAACCAAATTTTGCCCACTTAAAGGCTTTTAATTTTTAGGACTGTATAGTTTGTAAATGTATAGTTATCAGATTTATTCCCAAACTAGTACTACATGCAGATGCTAGCGGCCAAATTTCATAATTCTAGCTCAACCAGAAGTATGAATTTTGATTGCCTTTATAGTAGCCCTAATAGCCATATCTTTTTTTAGATAAATATAGAAATACGTTTTTTTTTTAGGAAATTATGGGATCGTAGATCTGAGTATATAGTTTGAATTTCAACTCGATATTTCCAAGTGTTCCTTAGATAAAGGTTTTTTACAGGAAGACAGACGGACAGACGGACAACAAAGTGATCTTATAAGGTTTCCTTTTTTCCTTAAAAAGTATGGAACCTTAAAAATATGTGACTTTAAATATATGCTTATCAATTGAAATTCAATTCAATCAAAGCAGGCGCGGCGTTGAGTTACGCCACTAATATTTCGAATTCAGATGGAGAACTACTCAATTCTCCATCTCCAAATAACTCTATTTGACCCCCTCCCTACCTATGGGATAAAACGTGAAGGAAGCTGAAGAAAGAACAATATTTTATGTTAAATAATGAAGGAAGTAAGCTTTATGGAGCTGCGTGATCTAACAACAATGTTATCTATACTTATAATAAAATCGTAACTAATCGGTGTCTGTACATGGACCAGAAAAGCTAGCAAAATTATTAATATAATGGAACTCAAAAACAATTTCTTTTATTTTTTTTTTATTTGTGTGTATGTGCGTGTGTCCGCGCTAATCTCAGAAATTGTTTAAATTTAGTTTTCATTACTGGATTCTAGCAAACTTCTCTTTAACATTTAGAGTTTTTTTTACAATCGGTTCACAAATAAAAAGTTATATCAATTTAAAGTATGTGGGCTAAATTGCTACTTGCTAAAAGAGTTATTTTATATAACTGTTGAAGTGGCTAAATCTTTAGTTTTCGATGTTTTATTATTTGATATTTTGTGTAAAATTTTTATTTGTATGATGATAGAAAAAAAAGAGATTGTATGACGATACAAAACACCGAGATTCGGAGATTTATGATTCTTCAATGTAAGTTCATCTCATATATAACTAATATTAAGGAAATTTTGGAAGATTATATTACATGTCAGTCGTGGCGCAGAGGACAAAGTGTGACTGTAAACGCAAGTGGTTGCGGCTTCGATCCCCACTCGACGAAATGAAATATTTATTTAAATGTATATTTTCATTTCTCAGCTCTGGTGTCGAGGCAAAACACCGTGTTGAGTTCCGCCACTCAGCACACAATGCCTCCAGAAATCGGGGGAATGTGAGGAACGGAACGTCTTAACACTAAGTTCTCTCTGCCTACTCTGCTGTGTGCGGCATATAATTAAGTTTAAATTACCATTTACTTAGTGCATCATAGTAGATATTTAAAATATGATTTATTTAGTGCATCACAATATATAGATAGTCGTATTATAATAATTTATATTTTTGTCTTAAATACACTTAAATAAATATTCGTGATGTTCAAGTGGGCGAAGCTGCGCGAGGGCCGCTAGTGTGTAGTAAATTTGAGATACTTTAATACTATCTAAATATTTTGATGAATTTAAGATAATGGAAGCCATCGTAGCCCAGTGGTGTATACTGGTGGTGAAATAAAACGAAAAAACCTATTTTGTCCCTCCCCTAGAAATCACTCTCCAAGGGCTCTCTCTATATGCCTTATTAACACGGTTTTATTAAGTGGAGCTGTTACTACGTTATAAAACCTAAGTATCTGAAATACACGCACTTCTAATTGTTGTTTCATCATGAAACTTGGCAGCTATATAGTTTAGATGACAATATAATGTTATGGTCTGATGACGAACTCGAACTGGTCTGATGATGAAACTGGAGATGGCTGATGGAACTTTGGACTGCCTTCTAGTAAGCATATCAAGTTTGCGCTCATTACATTCGTTTTATTTAAGTATTTAAACTATAAATTTCACTTATTTTATCTTTTTACGTTACATCGTTGCGACTGTGTGTCGTCTGAATATCTGTAAAAAGTACTCGTATGTATTACAAAAATTGGCCTAAATCGGTGGAAACTGACTTTATTTTATTTAATTTTTGCTTCACACTGTATCACACTGTAGGCTGACTGAACCTAAGAACCTAATATTAAGGTACTCCGTTCCCATTAAGACACTTCCGTGTCTCACTTTCCGCCGGCATTGCGTATTTAGAAATTAGACTAAAGTATGCCATATCCACTATTACTATATCCAAGTCACCGATGTCATTTGATAAGGCGCGTTTATTTATTATCTTTTCCATGTCATTTTACAACCATAAAATCTTCATTCCTATGAATCAACAGCAAATTGTGGCTTTAGTGTGTCTTTATGCGCGATATATGACACCAGTATAGTTCAGTTGCCATGTAAACAAACATGGTGGAAGTGGATCCAAAGAACTTGGAATAATATTATAGATGTATTTAAATCTATATCTATATTATACCGTTGTGGCCCGTTGGCACAAGTGTGTGACTGTAATTGCGATAGTTGTGGGTTTGATGCCCACTAGTGAGAATGAAATATTTACCTAATACTTTAATTTCTTCGCTCTGGTAATGGTTCGTTATGGTCATAGCGCAGCGGTGAATTTTGCCACTCAACGGAGCGAAGTGTTTGAAAATCTGTTGTTTTTGAAGTTGTTATTGAGGAACGGAGAGATTTACCACTTTTCTCACAATATTAAAGCAGATATTTAAATTAAAATAAATCTGTAGACCAGTATAATATTACAACACAGAGCATTTTAACGATAAATTTTAGCTATAAATCAATTTAAATACAACATTTTGTATCGTTTATTTAAATTTTTGTCATAAAAATTGGTTGTTTATGCAAGTTTTACACGTTTATGTGTTTAATATTAGTGTTAAATTGTCTTTTTAGAGCATAGGTTGTGGGTTCCAGACATATGCAATAAATGTTTAATCATTACTCTAGGTACAGTATGTTCAATGAGCCGTGGCCACCATGGGAGAAGAAAGCTTTGAGTATACAATTTCACGAGTGTACAATGCCACGAAATTCACCAACTAAATAATCACGAACAAACAGCAGATCGTAGTAAAAAAGAGGAATTAAAAAAACCTGCTATACGCGATATACAGCGTGTAGAAAAATATCTAAATCTAACAATATATATAGTCAAAATGAAATTTAGAACCACATAATAATTATTGTATTTAACCCAAAAACCAATTGACTACTACGAGTTATGATTTTTTCTAACACATTATGGTAATTTAAATGGCCTTAGAACTAATTTAATGATCGTCTTTTAACTTTTTTATGTAAATTACACGCGGAAATTAGCAAACACATCTGATATGAACATGTATATTTATGTATATTGACGTGACTATGATTTTATACTATGTTTAAAGTTTTTTGATTATTTTCATACATACGTTAAAAATTGTCTTGAGCCCAGTGGGATATCAGAAATCTGTTCACCACTTCGCTAATTCAAATACGAGAAGCAAATAAAAATCTTATTATTTCAGCCTTTTTAACAGCTACAGACGGACACTAGGCGTCACCCACGAATTTACACGACGAATTTTCCTTGGCATGTCTTATAATTTCTCACGTATTAATTATTATTCTTCTATACTCCCCACCTACATGACGAATTCCAGATCTTGAGGTTCAGTACCTAAGGTGCCTTGTCTGTCGGCCACTCTCATACAAAACATATGGCATTAAGTAGAGTTAAAAATTTTCATATACCTATCTACATACAGACCGTCGTCGTGGTGAAGAGGCACAAACAAGTTTTATTACCAAGGCGAGAAAGTGAAAAATAAATAATTTCTACCAACGGGAATCGAACTTACGACCGGCCTCAATCCTAAAAATCTCCAATAAGATTATTATAATATTTTTTCTATATTTTAATCTTAAAGTCTCTACAAAATTAAATAATTAAAAAAATATTTTTTCTCCATAAATTTTCTACGATAGCGACGACTTTACATTTAAGCATAATTTAGTAACACTGCAGGTGGCAGTTCGAATCCGGTATGTCACTTCTACATAATATCACACTATGGGGTCTACATTAGCCTACTGTACTTGTATGAAACACATAAAACTAATTCAAGTTATATGTACCGGTAGCGATTGAATTAATTTAATATTATAAATAGTAATATTTGAGGCCTTCGTGGCATAGCGTCTATCTGTATACACGATGACTGTTGGTTCGATTCCTGCTCGGAGGAATGAATTATTCTTTTCATTTCTCCGTTTTAGTAAACAGACATAGCGCTGCGTTGAAACCTGTTTGAATTTTGTCTAGCACTAGCTATCCAACACGTTATGGTAATTATGTATTGAATAAGCGTGAAGAAAACATTTATATCAACTTCACGCTGTATCCCGCACACAACAGGGTAGGCAGAGGGAACCTTGTGTTAAGACACTCCGTACCCCACTTTCTGCCGAATTCTGGAAGCATTGCGTGTTGAGTGGCACAACTCAACGCCGCGCTCAACCTCGTCACCAAAGCGAAGAAATGGAAATATAAATTTAGTTAAATATTTCATCTCCTCGAGTGGGAACCCACAACCAGTCGGTTTTACAGTCACACCTCGTGCCGCTGCGCCACGACTGGCCTCAAAAAAATTAATAATTTATTAATATTTATTAGAAATATTAATATTTGATAACTGATATATTAATATTACTCAAAATTAAGTTAGACCGATGTCAAATACATATTTTGTCTTAGAAGATATATATTACGTAACTTGAATACTTAAACCGTTTATATGCTATTTTATTTATTGTAAATTGTAATAACGGCGTCCCGCTGTTTCACGAATAAATGTCTTATTTACAAGTTATTAGCCTAATTTATCATTATTTTTTTATTAGTTTCACGCTGTATCCCGCACACAGCAGGGAACCTAGTGTTAAGACACTCCGTTCCTCACTATCTGCCGAATTCTGGAGGCATTGCGTGTTGAGTGGCAGAACTCAACGCCCCGCTTTGCCTCGACACCAGAGCGAAGAAATGGAAATATAGATTTAAGTAAATATTTCATCTCCTCGAGTGGGGATCGAACCCACAACCAGTCGGTTTTACAGTCACATTTCGCGCCGCTGCGACTTATTTCTATATAGAAATAGCGTCACGTAGTTGCCTTCGTGGTGCAGTGGTACAGCATCTGACTCTAAACGCGAGAAACTCACAAGTTTCATTCGTACTCGAGACGGAACACGGAATGAAGCAAAAATTTTGCAGAACTGATCTGTCAAGAATGCCGTAAGCTTTGTGCATTTGTCTTCTTCTCTGTTTGACATAACCAGTAGTTTAAAATTTAAATATATAACAAATTTAATTTTGAAATGCTTATAATGCTTATAATACAATGCTTTTAATTAATAAACAAGTAGATTATCAGTAACCTAAGTTTGAATGCAACTTATTTCTGGTATTTGAAAGAAATAAACAAAAAACTAAATGCAAGTTCAGCGTAAATGGAAAGATATCAGTCAATATTTTAAAGATACTGTGTTTCTATTTATTTACGAGTATATCCCGCACATAACAGGATAAGCAGAGGGAACCTAGTAGTCTAGCGTTAACACACTCTGTTCCCATTAAGGCACTTCTGGTGTCCAATGTATCTCCAAATTCTGGAGGCATTACATGTTGAGTGGCGGAACTCAACGCCACACTTTGCATCAAAATATTAAATATTACATTCCATCGAGTAGTAATCGAACTCACAACCGTCGCAATCTTGTGCTCCTGCACCACGACGTCCCCATTCTCTAATTCACAATAAAATGACAATAATAACTCGTAATTCCAATGAATTACATATCATAAGCTTCAAAACCACCTCCATGATGTCATAGGCACTTTAATTTTAAGCACAGGTTAAAGGAAGCTATAAACCAGCTGTACATACCTAAGTTCGAAGAACAATATAATTTCTAAGTCGTACATACAGAATATATTGAATGTAAAGTAATAATGTCGATTTTTAATTTAACAATTTAAACGCGAAGTACACAGGATGTGTTTATGATTGGCTCATACAATATTACCATACATTTTTCTTATTTGTATGACTTTAAAGACTAAAATTCGTTGTTTTTTTTTTGTAGTAAGTAAAAACAATAGGTAGTTGCGTGTAGGTATATTTTTTTCTAATGAATTGGAGGGGATTGGTTAAAGTTATTGCCATTTATATTTAGATTTTAATTCTAAAGATTCTAAGAAATAATATCATAAGTCAGCTTCACGCCTTTTCCCGCATATAGAGCAGGTAAACAGGGCACCTAACATTCCGTTTCCTACTTTCCGCCCAATAAGACAGGCTAAGGTTCTGCAGAGAGGAGCCTTCAACAATCGTAACAGTTGCTCTTTTCAATTTAAAAATACTATTTTTTAAGACGACGATATAAGAAAATATATCCTGCATGGAATTCAAATTATCTTAATTTCGTATATTTTTGTAGTTTTAAAAAAATATCTCGTTTAGTTTTATGTTTTTTTGCAGTTTCACGCTGTATCCCGCATATAAACAGAGGGAACCTAAAAACACTTTGTTTTCGAAACACTATCTACTTTTGCGTTGAATGTTGGAACTCAACGCGCTTGTCTTGTTACCAGAGCGAGGAAATAAAGATATTAAATATATCCAATTCATCGAGTGGGAATCTAACCCCACAAACGTCGCGTTTACACACGCCTCACACGCTTGAGTTACTGTGCCACGACTTTATTGTGTTATTTGCAAAGAGATGGATGGACGGATGAAATTAAATTCAGCTTTACGCAGCTAATATTTAAAAATTGTCAAACATATTGAAACTATATAAAAATTAAATGTAACGAGACTCGTAACATCTAATAAGTTCAAGCTGGTGCAAGCTCACTAGATAATTAAGCTATACTTTCTTATCGTTACATCTTATATGCTTTTACGACACTAGTTGGTAGCATTTTTGTAAGGAGATTTTTACAAATTTCTACTATTTTACGGTTATTTTTAAGAATAATCATCATAAACAGCATTTTCTTTTGATAAAAGAAAATGCTGTTTATTAAAAAATTTAATAGTATCTATCTATACATTTACTAAATATATTTCTTTTACAATGTAGAATAATTCTTCATAACACGTTATATTTCTCCAAAACTCCTCGTCGTGGCGCAGCGGTACAATTGTTTTTCTGTAAATGTAACGGTGGAGAGTTTGAATTGGTAACAAGACAAAGTTCGGCGTTGAGTTATACGTCACTCAATATGCAACGTCTGGAAAAGGGAACGGGACTTTGACACTAGGTTCCCTCTGTCTCCCTGCTTTATGGAGAATATAGCGTGAAGCTAAATAAATACCTATTAATCCAGTTGTCTTCACGAAACAGAACCTGCTAACTCCTTCATTAGGACCATACAAATATAGTTTTTTTCCCAAAAATCTATATTTTATTATTACACGAATTCTAGTAGCTTTATTATACATTTCATAGTAAACTGTCAATATATACATACACTCGAGTACATTAAATTTTCCTTCTATTCACATCACGTACTTCAATTTAGTAGCGAGCGATAAACTCTTGCGCATAGCATGCCAATGATAAATCTTGTTGTCCACAAAAGTATATTTTATGATGTCAGCATTGTACACGAGATGGATGCAGGTTCGATTCTCACTCGAAGTAATGTGTCTCGTTTTGGGTTGACGAAGTCCGCTGTCGCCGTTGGAAATCACTATTTAACAAGTCATATTTTTTATGAGTAGAATATGCAATTTTTTTTGAAAAAAAGGGTTATAAGGACACTCTCTATAATTTGGCTTTAAATTAGTTGTTTCTGTCGTCATGAAAATTTGGATGTCAGATTCGTATTCCAAAAAACAATACGGTTTAACAATAGAAAATACTTTGCGAATCAATTTTTTATTGAGTTCTCCATACGACTTTTCTTTAAATACCTAATAAATATGTTAGAACAGTCTAACATTACCTGAAATGAAAAAATAAAATAAAAAAAGAGATACAGGAACAAAATAATTTAATTAAAAAAATAAATATACCAGTTTCAAAGAATTACGAATTTTAATACCGCTAGTTTTCTAAAAATATTTTTTTCCCTAACGCATACGAAGACCACTTTAAAAAATGGTAAAACAAATTTGAAAACTTCAAATATAAAATTTGATATCAGTAGATACCCTATAAAATATATATTTGTAGGTGTACAACAGGACTAACCAACCAATTCAAAGGATAACACAGTACAAGGCCCAATTGAATGCTACTTTATTTCGTAGAAAACAACAATTCGGGCTTAAATTTTGTATTGTTTAAATTATCGTTTGATACCAGTCTAGGCCGTCGTGGCGCAGTGGCATAGCGTTGGACTGTAATCGCGAAGTTATTGGGTTTGATCCCCACTCGGGAAAATAGTATATAATGTACAAATATGTATGTACATAATATTTCTTTTTTGATAAATTGGTATTTCAACACAAAAATATTTTTCAATTTGAACCAGTATTTCTTAAGATTAGCGCGTTCAACCAAACAAATTTTTCAGGTTTTTAATATTAGTATAGTTATAAGGGAAAGTACAGAGTGACTCGTCACTATTCTCTCCGAAAACCTGAAGCCATGTAAACATAATGAAAATCATTCGCGTTCAAACCTCTGGTGTTCACTATTTAAAAGTTTAAAAAGAAATTGATCTATAAAAAATATTCTTGGGTTAACGAGCGTTGGTCGTTTCATTTTCATAAGATTTTTTATTGTAGCTTTTCATTAGGCTTAAATTGAGTGATGAGAAGGTTTTTATATTTTTTAACATCTTTTTATACGTTTTCTAAATAAGTATTTTTTAAATAAGTAAATATGTATTTATATCAGTCTTCAATTTGTATCTCAAATGTAATGTTACGAGTTACTATTGTAAATTAATAAACTTTTATATAGGTAGAACGACTGTTGAGTTTGTCGCCCGACCTTTTTAGCAGAACTAAGCTAGTGTAGCAAAAGTATATTTGAATAAAGATCTGACTGTAAACTCCATGGTTGTGGATTCAAACCGTTATTCGGGAAAAATATATATATTATATATTTTTTTATTTTTCCCAGCTCTAGTAGACAAATACTATAATATTTTCTGGGGGGAGCCTGGGCTATTTTCGTTGCAAATTTTGTTGTAAGTAAAATTTCTGGGGTGGGCACCTGATTAGGCTGGGGTGGGATCCTCCCCTTACTACGCCCATGGTGAACTAGAAGGAATAAAACAGTCAATTCTAAACAAAACTATCACAAATATTGTAAGTACACGAATAGAATAATAAATGCCTATAAAATGATACAGAAGTTGTTTACATTTCCATAGAAAGTTCTCTTATAAATAATAGACTATTTTATTTGGAAATTTGAAAGTTCTATGAAACTATATAGATTTGGTCATTTATGTATGTGACATTTTAATAGGACAATAAGAACGTGTTGTAGGTTCAAATTGAAATTAAAGAAATATTTCAATTTATAATATACCCATTACCTACTAGTCAGTTGCTGAATGCAATCGAGATATCTTGGTGGGTTCGATTTCCACTTAGGAGAATAAAATATTTCTTCGCTTTGAAGAAAAGGAAAGTGGAGGATTGAGTGTCTACATAATAGTTTTATTCTGCCTGCACTGCTCTATCTGCGGGATACAGCGCAAAGTTTGAAAAAAAAAATTAATAAATACTCTTTCTTTAAGAATAATACAATTTAAAAGTGAAATACCCACATTACAGCCTCTAAAAGCACTTTACACCATAATATTATAGCATTTTTACCGAAACAATGGGTAAGCAAGTGTCGTTAAAACAATTCCACATGACTTATCTTAACTAGCATCATTGCTTTAGACAAAGCTACTGACTGGGTCAAACGTCAATCTCGCTATACAAAGAATTACACCGACTTTGCCTTATCTCTTATCTGATAAGAACAATATAACCCAAAAATACGACACTAAACCGTTCAAAAAACAACTTTACAGCTTTAAATTTAAAATTTATATTAAATTTACAATATTTTTCGTCCAAATACCGCGCGTATAACCACTTTTCTTCTATTAGCGTTTCAAATGCATGTATTTTATAATAATACTGTCTATTCACGAGGGAAAATAACTAAACACGTAGCTAAATGGTTATTTCTTTGGAAAATTACAAGAACAGGTCCCGTTTGAACTTTGAGCTGAATATTTCTTAGTATTCTTTAATGATGAGTGTTCACCGTTTTTGTGAAAGTCTAGACTAGGTTTGTTGTTCTTAACCGATTCTTAGATAACTGTTGTTGGAAATTTTATTTTTGAGTACTTGTTTGTATTGTTTGTGGTATGCAAAACATAGAGAAATGTTATTCTGCCCTCCTTGTTTCCCAATATGAGGCTAATATTGTCAGCTCTACTGGCTTTAGTAATCGAGTAGGATCTGAAGAGGTTACTCTTTTAAATGAAACGGGCAGACTCCACACGTGATCAAGAAGTACTGCAAAGTATTCGAAACGTAGGGTTTCCAAAAACGTGTAAGAGTGTAAGTGTTTTCATTAAAAGTAAAAATCGCGAAAATTAAATATCTTAAGAGGGTACTCTGGCGCTGAGCACAACGTGGCAGCTTGAGAAAGTTTGTCGGCGACAAGAGTACCCCTTGTAAGGTCTCGAACCTAGACTGTCGGCCATGAAACGGGCTGCTTTTCATTTTCCGCTCATTGTAAATAATACCATGAGTTGAGCGGCGGAGCACAACAACGCCGCTATGTGGAAATGGACCTCACAACAAACATATATAATAAAAAACTAATGCCTCAAAGATTTTCACAGCTTTCCCATTTCCAGTTTCATCACTTATCTGATCGAGGAAATTAAAACAATATAATATCGAACCCACAATCATCTCCTTTTCACTTAGACGCTATCCCACTGTACCACACTGTTAGAAACGCTAATATACTGAAACTAATACTAAAATAACATAATTTTAACCGACAATAGATCTCTATTACATACAAATATAAAAACTTAATAAGTATAACTAAACAGTGTAACCGATGCTGGCCCCGTTCTGATGGTGCTCTAACAATAGAATAGACGAAATATCAATTTGAATCACTTTGTTAGTGAAGGCAAGAATAGTGGCGAATAATTGGGAGTCACTTCATGTCTTTTGTTAATGTATGAAAAGGTGCGGCAAGCTGCAATGGTACTCAATGGGGTGTGTTAATTTTATTTGGCTTGAATATGCCGTGTTTTTTTTTTATTTTGTGAAATAGTGTTAAGTCATTTTTTTTTGCGGCTTCACGCTTTTTCTCGCATAGCAGTGTATATAGAAGGAACCTAGTGTTAAAACACACCGTTCACTGCTGTCCATGTGTTTTGTAACATTGCGTATTTAGTGTCAAAATTAAATCTTACCAGAGCGGGAAAATGAAAATATATAATACCCTCTGGTAGGGCTGAACCCACTACCATCACGATTACAGTCAAACGTTATCTCACTCTACTATAACGGCTTCGAATATAAATGACTAATTTATATCTATACTGGACCAGTACCAGGTCAGTCATGGTGCAAGAGCACAAAGTGTGACTGTAAAATCAACTGGTTGTGGGTTCGATCCCCACTCGAGGAAATTAAATATTTATTTACATTTATTTTAAAATATCTATAGGGGCCATTCAAGTATTACGTAAGCACTGTAGGGGGGCGGGGGGTCTTGGGTTTGCTTATTTTTGATGACATGGGGGGTAGGGGATCTAGCTAGTAATTACGTAAGCACAAGTTATTTATTTTTTCATATATATTATGGCTATAATTGGTGGACGTTGGTGGCTGTGCGTGTGTCTTACCTCAGTCAGTGGGAACATGTTCTTTTATATATGGAGATATAAATAAAATATCAATAAAAAAATACCTTAAAAAAAATTATATGCTTATGCTTACGTAAGCATTGGGGGAGGGGGTAAGAGGATTGCTTATTTTTGATGACATAGGGGAGGAGGGGGTTAATAATTGCAAAAAAACTGCTTACGTAATACTTGAACGGCCCCATACTAATATTATAAAGTCGAAGAGTTTGTTTGCACGCTAATCACATTAACTATTGGTTCTATATGATTTTTTTTTTGTGTTCGATCGCACATTTATCACGAAAGCCCTAGCCTTCCTATATAATATATTAGGCTTTATTATTACATCAATTTCAATGTAACCTATTGTACCTGTGGTCAGAAAGAAGAAGCTTCGCTCTCTTAAATGTATCATATATCTACGTTATACGAGATAACGATTTTCAGCAACATGGGCAAAGTCGCAGGCAAAAGTTAGTAATATATAAAATTCTAAGGCCAGTCGTGGCGCAGCGGCACAAAGTGTGACTGTAAAACCGACTGGTTGTGGGTTCGATCCCCATTCGAGGAGATGAAATATTTACTTAAATTTATATTTACATTTCTTCGCTCTAGCTCTAGGCTAAGCGCGGCGTTAAGTTCTGCCACTCAACACGTAATGCCTCCAGAATTCCGCAGAAAGCGGGGAACGGAGTGTCTTAACACTAGGTTCCCTCTGCCTATCCTGCTGTGTGCGGGATACAGCGTGAAGCTGATTGATTATAAAATTCTCTACAACAAAAATCAATTGACAGTACATATGTCACACGATACAATAGTAAGTATTTAAACCAATATTTGTCTTCAATCACACCGTATAGAATTGATTTTAACTAATTTGACGGCTTTCAAGTATTTTGTTTGTAGATGCCGATTTCTTTTACACCGTAACTAAATATTGTTATTTAGTTTAAAATTGAGGTTAGTAAGAAATATATATCTTAATGGCAGGTCCCAAGTTCTATTTCTGGTTGAGGTTAATTTATTTTCAAATTAACACGTGGCTTTTAAGTAGTTTGTTTAAGGAACGTGGCTAATTTCTTCGAAATAGGTTAATATATTTTTTGCTGTTGTTAGCTTAATTGATATGTAGCTTGTTATGTTATTCTGAACTAAAATCCGATTGGAAACACTTTAGCCGGATAGCAAATTATGCGAAGAGAGAGAGAGAATTAAGACGCTACGTTTCCTAAATTCCGTCCATTTTTTGAGATGTTGCGTGTTATGTGGCGGAACTTAACGCCACGGTATGTTGTGTTAACAGAGCGAGGTGATAATAGTTCATTCCTACGAGTAGGAATCGAAGCCGCAACCGTCACGTTTACAGTCAAACACTGTGCCGATGTATTATTATCTCTACCACTAGCTTACTCTACAAAATATGGGTAAACTCCCTAATTAATTTGTCTATTTAGAAACATCTTCACTCTGTATCCCGTATGTAACCGGGTTGGTAGAGAGAACCTTGTGACAAGACACTCCGTTTTCCCGCTGTCCACCAGAAATTAAGACATTAAAAATGTGAAATTAAATTTAAAAAAACTAGCCATCTGTCCAACATTTACCGAATTAACCTATGTCACCCGTCGTTACACGTTATTTATTACCGCCAGGTGTTAAACAGACAGCGTGACTAACAAATTTCTATTATATACTTTTTGTATTACATTTTAATTGTGCGTGAAATTTAACAAGAATGGATGTATTGGTCGCATCGTTTGACATATTATTTGTAGATGGATGTGTTTATTACAGTGTTATCGAGTCAGTGTTATTTAATAATAAATTAATATGCATATTTTTTCTCATTGCTATTTTTTATTTTTGTTTAATTTTTTATTAAATAAGTAATAGTAATGGCCGCCGTGGTGCAGTGGCACAGCTTCTGATTGTAAGCGGGACGGTTGTGAGTTCGACCCCCACTAGAAGGATGCTTATATTTAAATAAAAAAAAATTAAATTAGCTTCACGCTGTATCCCGCACACAGCAGGGTAGGCAGAGGGAACCTAGTATTAAGACACTCCGTTCCCCACTTTCTGCCGGATTCTGGATTCATTGCGTGTTGAGTGGCAGAACTCAACGCCGCGCTTAACCTCAACCAGAGCGAAGAAATGAAAATATAAATTTAAGTAAATATTTCATCTCCTCGAGTGGGGATCGAACCCACAACCAGTCGGTTTTGCAGTCACACCTCGTGCCGCTGCGCCACGACCGGCCTCATGCCGGCCGGCATGCTTATATTTACTTTATGTTTATACTCTCTCGATCTCGAAAAACGAGCGAGTGTCTTAATATTAGGTGCGAAGGCACCTAACAGTTAGAAGTAACTACCCTGCTATAAGCACAAAACCGTAATACTACGTACCTATAATATATTATGTGTATATATTGTATACCTAACGACCTAACTGGTATAGTTCAAATATGAGTTTCCCATAAAAAAAAACTTGAAAAAACCCTACAAAACTAAAAACAGTAGTAACATAACCATTTCTCCCAAATCTATTAACCACGGTGTGGCTGGCCATAAAGTAAAAATACAACTAATAATAATCTATTCAAGCTGCCTCACAGGCTACAGCTTATAGCTACGTTTTCATTTGAATGTGACATTTGTATGAAAATTAGAATAAATTTGATGTTTGGATAGGATGGTCTCGTGCTGTTTTATGTTACACCATTGTATAGTAACGGCTACCTTACTTCGGGCGTGGGATGTGTAAACTCTAGACTTGGTCAATATTTTAAAGAGAAAAATGTATTAAAACGGCGATGGTTGTAGGTTTGATTCTGAATTGGATAACGAAGTATTTTTATTTCCTCGCTCTGGTAATAAGACAAGCCACGTCTTTCGCCACTCAATATTCCAATTGGAAATTGGACGGAAAATGAGTAACGGTGTGTCTTAACACTGGGTTCCCTCTGTCTACCATGCTGTAGTTATACGGAGCACAGAAAAACTTACTACTCTAGTTGTTAATTGATTTATTTAGGACCATTTGAAAAACAAATATATAGGTACTTAGTAACTAAGTAAAAAATAATTATCACTTTCGCTATAATTTCATTGAGGCTGTCCAAGGGACGCGGATTTAGATTTTTCTACGCTTGAAATATGGATGCAGAATTTCAAAATGGCTTTTATCAGAATAATAATGTTTAAAGAAAAACAAAAAAAATATACTTATGGCAATGAAAGCCACTGAAGTTGGTCTTCGTCACTCAACTTTTTGGCAGACATTACCCCTTTGGTAATGCTCCCTTTTTTTTTTTTTTTTTTTTTTTTTTTTTTTTTTTTTTTTTTTTTTTTTTTTTTTTTTTTTTTTTTTCCGTGAGGAAATCCCTTTACGGATACCAGCCCGATTGGGGACTCGAGCGGTTATGTGGGGCTCGCGGACCGGCAGATGGTAGGCCGTCCGAATACCCACTAAAACCTCACGGTGCTCCTCCTCGACCGCCACTGGCCGCGAGACGCGGGGACATTAGTCGTCCGCGAAACGCGGCGGCGGGAGCCTGCAAGGCACGTCGCGGAGTCAAGGGTGGTGGGCACCCTCGACGGCCTGCTCGGAGTAGCGCGCGGGAGCAACCTGCGCGCGACTACTCGGGCCAGGTTAGTAGGCGGCTAGCTTCCCCAAGCTGACCGCCCTCTGGCTCGTTAGGGCGGAAGGCGGCGATCGTGTGCCGCCCTCCGGCGACCCGGTCTCTTGCGGCGGATGGCGAGTTCGGCCGAAGCCTCACCCGCTCCGCCGCCTCCTTCTCGAGCACCACTGCCTCGCAGAAGGAGGAGACCGCATCCCACGACGTCTCGCTGCCGGCCATGGCCTTGACCACGGCCGGCAGGGAGAGATCGTCCCCTATGACGTCGCGCAGAGCGCGACGTTGAGACGCCCAGGCTGAACACACCTCCAACGTGTGCTGGGCCGTCTCATCGAGGCAGTCGTCGCAGTGGTGGCAGCGAGCGTCGGGCTCCCTCCCAGCGATCCGACACAGGTAACGCCCGAAGCAGCCATGCCCCGTGAGCACCTGTGTCGTGCGGAAGGTTAGGACGCCGTGACGCCGCGCTAACCACTGGCGGAACACTGGACGAACAGCCTCGATCGTCAACCGGCCGGCAGATGGAGTCGCCAGCCGGGATTCCCACACTTCCATAGCGGCTTCCCGCTCCTCCTCGGCGCGTGCTTGACTAGCCGGATCCCTGGACGCTAGGCCCCGACGCCGGCAGTATACCGACGCCAGAGAAAGCGCGTCCAGATCCCACGGCATGACTCCAGCCAGCACGCATGCCACCTCACCGGAGATGGTCCGATACCCCCGTATCGCCCGGATGGCCATCACCCTCTGCGCACGTCGCAGAAGGGTGACGTTGTGCCGATCCAGAGCGTCCGCCCATACGGGAGCACCGTAGAGGGCCATCGACCTGACCACTCCGGTGTACAGGCGGCGGCTCGGGGCGCTCGGCCCAGCCACGTTAGGCAAAAGGCGCGCCAAGGCCCCCGCCGTCTTCAACAGTTTCGGGGCCAAAGATGTGAAGTGGCCCCGAAAACTCCACCTGCCGTCCAGAACAAGTCCGAGGTACTTCATGCTCCTGCTGACGTCAATATTGACGCCACCGACGATGATGTGGGCATCTGGTGGTGGGCCCTTTCGAGGAGCATGGAAGTATAATGCCTCGGACTTGTTTAGGGCGACATCTAGCCCTAGCCGCCTAATGCGGCCGACGACCTCAGCCACCCCGGCCGTCGCTAGGACCGCCGCCTCCCGGTAGGTCCTCTGCTGCGCCAAGACCAGCGTATCATCGGCGTAGCAGAGGACCTTGATCCCAGCCATGGTGCCACCCCGCAGCACCCAGTCGTACCCGATGTTCCAGAGGATCGGACCCAGCACCGATCCTTGTGGAACACCGGCCGACACCCCAAACTCCTGCCATCCTCCTCCTGGAGCCGGAAAGATCACAGACCTCCCGGACAGGTAAGCCCCGATGACGCGGCGCAGGTATAGAGGCACTCGGTGATATATGAGTGCCTCTTTAATGCAGGGCCAGGGCAGGGAGTTGAAGGCGTTGGCGATGTCCAAGGACACCGCCAAAACTCCTTCGCCCCGTGCCATCGCATCCTGCGCATGGGACTTCACCTCCAGTATGGCATCCACCGTCGAACGCCTTTGGTAATGCTCCCTACCCTAACCTACCCTAAGGTATCCTTCCCTAGCCTAGTATAGGTTCATTCCCTAACATACTGTAGGTTTCTAGGTTACATCTGTCTATTTTGCGATGTGCGGCATACAGAGTAATGATTAAAAAACCACTGAATTCCCTTAACCAAAAATCTTGCGTTAAAATCATCACATAACAAATTTTCTATAAAAAATATTTTACCCCTCGTCGCAAGTCTGTGGTGCCCAAACAATTTTTTTTCTAAATAAGAAATTTAAGAATATCTTCCTCTCGTTTTATTTATGAGTAATTTTGCTACGAAATCAATTACTTGTGTCCATCAATAGATTTGTGTTCAAAATCAAAATACAGTAAATTTTCAATTTCCGAAAGTAATCTAAGCATTTTATTACTAGGAAGCTAGTGGAATATTAATAGAATATATTTGACTCAAATGGATGGTTGTAGATTCAATTCCAACAGGGAGAAATGAGTTATTTTCATTTCTTTGCCCTGGTCACAAGACAAAGCGCAATTTCTCAAATTAGGTTAAAAATGGGCAACAACTTCAACGTCTGCAACAAAGTATTTTGACACTAGGTTTTCTCTGCTTCTATATGTGGTATACGGCGTAAGCTATTTTTTTTAATATACTAAAATAGAAAAAGAATATGTAATGTCGAAGCTGTAGTGGCGCAGGGGCACTGTAAACGCGATTGTGGGTTAGCATCCCACTCAGAGGAATGATATATTTATTTAATTTCGTTTTGTTTTGGTTACAAGGTCTAGGCCTTGTGGCGTTGAGTTCCGCCCTTCAACATGCAATTTCTTTAAGAATTTGGCGGAAATTGGGAAAACGGAGTCCCTCAACACTACATGTCTAAAGATAATCATTTGTAAATACTTTTTCTATCCAAAAAAATAAATATTAATTTAATAATCTACCTTGCATTGTGACACCAATTAAAAAAATCTTGATTGAGTAAATTATAAGAATAGGTTAGTTCTTTTTGTTCATAATATTTATTATTTGCTTGTATTTTATACATATTTACTTATATATTCTTAATATTGCGTACGTAAAGTTATTAATTAGACGAACAATTACTAGAATTAAAGTTATTTTTGCTTAGCTTTTCGCTGTCTTAAGCACATGGCAGGATAGGCAGAGGGAACCAGGTAATCTTGTATTAAGACACTCTTTGCCTTATTATCAGAGCGAGGCAAAAATTTTTTTAATAATTTCTATGAGTGAAAACCGAATTCACAACTCGTCACTTTTGGATTTGGATTGCGCCATTACTTGCCTCAGGTAAATAATATATAAAAGTACATTAAAATTATTTTGAATACTTTTAAAATGTTATTCCACATTATTTGCCCCTAGTGGAAATCAAACCCATAGTCGTCGCCCTTACAGTCAGACTCTGCCTTAGCCTCTAACCTAACTTACACCCCAAAACACTTAATTTGTTCCCATACAATGTGCATACAAACACACATACACTTTACACTAAACAATTACTTACATGTATAATAAATCTTGCAGCATCCTCGCCATATAACACCCAAATCTGACTTGATCTCGGGACTTAAGCCACGTACGTCGTACACACTGTGGTATCAAGTTTCTTTATTTAAATAACGTATTTTGATGTCTTCATTTTAAAAGGCGTTTTGATACTTATCTTTTTTAAACTATCGAAGTTTATGCGAAAATATACCCTATTTAATAAAAAATAGGTTGTGTTTTTGAGGATTTGTGTTGTGTTGTGTACTTATAATAAAATCTATGTAAAGCACTCTATGTTAAATTCAATTTATTGGACTAGAAAACGCCTACGGATTCGTTCGTGACTTCTGTTGTCCTTTTGGTTGATATGATATATTATAAATGTTTTGATGTTTGCTTGTGTTTTATGAGTGACAACTTAGCATATAAACCCATCATTCCGGATTTAAAGAAATATTTTTTTGGTCTGTTTTAGGAGGCTACATGCAAGCGCGGCGGTTGTGGGTTCGATTCCCATGAGGAAAATGCATTATTTTTATTTCATCGCTCTGCTACAAAAAAAAAGACACGCAGTCTCAATATTGAGTTCAAGTTGAGGGGTGCAGCGTGAAGCAAAATAAATTAAACTTAACTGTTAAAATTGTAATAATGTTATTAAAACTTATTAATTACATTATATCTATTTCATTACTTTCGTACACACACCAAAGCGAGGAAACGAAACTATTAAACATTTCATTCCTTCCAGAGTCCTTTATACGAAATCTATTTATGTACATACATGACGAAGTAGAAACTTACTGACTGCAACGGTTCAGAGCTCGATTCCCACTCAGGAAAATAAATTGGTTTCCTTTTCTTGTTCTGGTAACAAGACATAAAGCGGCGTTGAGCTCCATCGCTTAACAAGCATTATGTCAATAAATTGGGAGTTCCATGGGGAACAGTTAATTTTAAAACTAGGTTCCCTCTGCCTACCCTGCCTGAGGGATACGGCGTGAAGCTAACAACAAAAACCGTAACTAATGAATACTATTCTCTTACAATAACTATTATGGTTCAACACAAACAATACAACCGCTAAGCACCTATTATCTACGAGTTAAACATTTTAAACTAAATTATAAATAAAACAAGCACCATTTGTGGCCAACGACCGGCCATTAAAAGGCAATATTTTAAAACCCAAAAACTATAAATTAAGTGGGCATCGGCTATTATATACGAGTATACGTACCTCCACTGTTAATAATTAGCAATATCTGTTTGGGATCCGTTTGAGGATTCTGTAGATTTGGACGTGACAGGGATGGATTGTAAAAATAAAAAGGCTTTTTGTTTTGTTTAAAATGTAAGCTTAATTTACTGTGATATTTCTATTAAAATAGATAAATATTTAATAGTAGCTTAGAAAAATTATCAAAAAATAAATATAAATTAAAAACAACTTCACACTTTGTTTTTGCTTAACAATGTAAGCAGTGCCCTTTTTACTGTGATTTGTCTAATTACCAGAACAAAGAAAAGAAAATAACTCCTATCTCTGAGTGGAAATTAAACCCACAACCGCCGCGTTTACAGTTACAGGCTGAGCTACTATACCACAATGGCTTCTATTATCATATTATTCACTTAACAAGACATCACAATAGATAGTATTAAAATTTCAGTAGAGTGCGTCCCATCAAAATCCCATAGCACTCGAGCCAACAGGGGGTCTAGCGCCATCCCTAGCCGATACTGCCTACATAATAACACCCTGCAGATGCGGGATTGATTGACTTTGTAATATAACTATAATGGACTGAATGGTTTACAAATATAATGTTACTTATATCTACTTATATTGAAGTATTTAATGTTATTTTAAATAGAATTTCATTTGTGAATTTATATTGGACACTTCTATTTGAAAGAATTTTTTTTAGTGCTTATACTTACACGTACATCAGTTTCGTCACTTTTGGTAATTTATATTGTGGGAATTAAATATTTTATATTTTTATATCATTGCTCGGGTACCGAGGCAAAGCGCGGTGTTAAATACCGCCACTCAACACATAATGTCTTCAGAATTTGGCAGAAATTGGGAAACGGAAAGGTCTTAAGGAAAGGAACGGAGTGTCAAATCATAAAAATGTAGAGATTCCTTTTCAATCTCTAAACTTAATGTACAAAATTCTTTAAAAATTAATCTATAACTATATTTTATGTATTGTTCCTAAAGCTGTATATATAGAGAAGTTAAAACAAATTATCCTGTTCTAAACAATTATAGGCACAGAATATCAAATCATATCGGATTACGTAACTTAACCGCGCTTTATTTAAACAGACCTTCGAAACATCTACATTATAAATACAACCGTCCCCAAGTTGGTTCCACTTAATACAAAATCAAAAGTAATTGTCCAACACCCTACCGATTAAACTAATTTATTGGATAGCCCATTAGTTTTAACAATCCCCTGTGTCTTATTGCTTTATAGTTGAAATAACTATTTATATTGTTTAAAAATGTTCTCATGGCATAGTGGTAGTTTAAAGATGATATAAAGAGTAAGTAAGTTTAAATTTTGTTTTAACTTAACTGAGATACTTCGTTCTCCGCTTTCTGCCCATATTCAATATGTTTTGTGTTGAATGGCAGAATTTAACGCCGTGATTCATCTTGCCAGATTTGGAAAATGAAATAATTCATTCAAGACGAATAAAGACCGATATTCTTACCAAGAATCATCACGATTGCAGTCTCACTAAGTTGCAGTGGTCTTAATCCTCATTTGATATAAATATTGTTATATAATTTCATCTAAGGACATCACTCGTGTAAGTCTAGATTCTACGATAACAACTAAATAATTTATTATTTACTATTCCTAAGAAGCAAAAAAATTTAAAATGGAGAATAATTTGAATTGTCACAAAAACGAGTTCAAGAAACTGTCAAGATGACTTTTTTTTAAATAAACACATATAAATGTCAAGAGTCTATTAATTATTCCAATGGTCTCCACACAAAAGAGAAACCAATGTATCGAAAGTTCACAAACACAAAAACTGTCTTCGCCCTTGAGCAACTACAAATTTTATACTTCGTACAAATTAAAATACAAATAAAAAAAATCAATAGCTGTCATTTATTGAATTCATTCAAAATTTGACATTTCAAAACGTCAAAGCGATATAGACATCGAGCCAACAATGAACGGCCATTATATTCTATTTAGTTCCAAATAAGCGTTTAATAATTCCCCTTAGATTATTAACAATACAATAAAATAAATAAAAGCCACTTTACACCTTCTTGGAAGTTAGCAGTTGCGCTTTCGTCTAAAAAAAAAGAAAAAAAGTACCCATCTCTTTCACTTGCATAGCGCTGTCTCAGTCTAATATTTGGCGCCATAATAACTTTTTAATTCACTTTCGAGTCTAAGGTGGTATGGAGAAGGTCTAAAATTAATTTAATAATTAATTTTTTACAAGCAAAATGAATTGGAAAACGATATATTCGATGTGTCAATCCCTTTTCACGCTAATATAAAATTAATTTTTCTGTTTCACGTTCCTTATTTTTTATGGCAATTTCACGCCATTTTGAATCTTATTGTGGGTATTATTAAAGAATTTACGCTTATTATGATTATGGGAGATTTCGCGGAAGTCGTTTTGGTACGAGGACGTATTTTACTGTTCACACATGACTAGAAATTAGAAGTTTATTCAGATATTATCTATATTCAATCAATACGCGGCACCAGTATTAAATAGGTGGATAATAAAACCTATTATTCTCTATGTGATAAGATCGAATCGTTAAGTAAGTGGAGATCTTTCGTAGATGCATTTCAATTAGTGACCTTGTGTGGCCATAGGTTGTTTGATTATGTTTTAGTCACCTATTTTGATGAGTCAAATCAATTATTTTATGTCTTTTTATCGCGTTGGGAGGTTATGCACTAATAAAATTGTTTATAAATAAACCGGTTAAGTGCGAGTCGAACTCACCCACCGAGGGTTCTGTAACAATTTCTTGGTTGTCAATGGAAATAAAAATTATTAAAAGTTGAAAAACTTAGGTAAGTTAGTAATGTTTTTTTTCAGTAATGCACAATAAAATTCCATTTTCCCTGTTTTCTCAATTATTTATATTGTCAGTTCTTACTTCTTGTCAATTTTATGATTCTAGGTCCACGAGGACGACGTGCCCTATAAGTAACGTGCATTATACATTTTTTCTTTTTTTTTTATTTAATTTTTTTTAATAATAAAAGTATAATTAGATAACTTTTTTTAATAATGAATTTCGTCGTAGCTCGAATGAGAACGTATAGAATAGTGGTGGAGCGCTTGGAAAAGGCGCGAGCTTAAATCCGTTAAATTTTTTTATTATATTAAGAACTTATTTAAGACTAAGAAAAAAATATAGGAGTTAAAGCACTGTTTGTAACAACAAAAAATTATATGTTCATTTTACACCCAATCATATGTGTCCTGAGAGACCGTCGCAGCGCAGAAAACCGTTGCGTTAATAGTCAAACAGCGTTTTGACTTATTAACGCAACGGTTGTTGGTTCGAATCCTCAAATGGGGAAATGGTTATTTAATACATTTTAATTTCTCTGCGCTCAAGTAAACGAAGGGTTGTATTCCATCACTCAACACGCAATGTCTTGAAAATTCTGCGGAAAATGGGAAACGGTGTTAACACTAAGTTCTCTCTACCTATCCCGCTTGATGCGGGAAAATGCGTGATCTTCTAGGGCATTCTAATTCACTACCATTGTAATAGATAAAATTTAACCATAACACATAACTTGAAGAGAATAGAATAGAATAGAATAAAATAGGGCCAAACTATTAATATTCAAGGGGCGCACCGTGTATTAGTTACTTTAACTATGAGTTGACGCGACGCATACACGCTCGCCGACCACACCGGTAGTTCTTATGAAACTTACTTTGTATTGTATAAATATTTATTTTTCTTATAAAATTTATATTTTACTACGTAATCCTGTAATGGCCAATAAATGTGTTTACATTGTTTAATGTCCTGTTCGTTTTGGGTGGTTGTTTTTTATTTTGTGATGGATTTCGATTTTGAACTTAGCTTAGGTTATGTTTAAATTTTTTAAATGAAAGTGAGAAGAATATTTTTTTAATTTTGTGCTTTATTTCTAGCTGAGTGGCCAAAGGGAGTGGAGTGCAAAACGCTACATTCTGTATGTATGTACCTTTTTCGTCTTATCCACTATCCTCAACTTCTTCATATATTATATTTTGGGCTTTCATGCTTTTTACTTATTCGAACATTTCTAAAAAAATCCAACTAAACAAATACAAACTGGTAAAGGTAGATATGTAACATACATATAAAAAAATATACACAATTGACAATCCTCTTTTACGAAGTCGGTTAAAAAGGAGCCAGTGTACACAACGGTTAATAAAATTAAGAATTCCCTCCATACTATAATGTAATATTTTAATAGACTCACCGATGATTGTGTTTCCTGCGACCATTGCGCGTGTATGCACTATGAATTCATGAATGACAGACATACATACATACAAATGCATTTAGAATGCATATAATGTGTAAACTCGACCGTTCGATAGATAGATGGATCGTCCAACGAATTTATTGTAAATAAGTATTGAATTTTAATTTTGTTTCATATGAAAGTTTAAAAGGAGATTTTTTTAATAAGTTTTGGAACGGAGTCTTTTCTAAATCTAAGTACATACCTATGTCTAAGAATGTTTCTTCCTAACAAGACAAAGTGCGGCGTTAAGTTTTGTCAGTCAACATGTAAGTGTTCTAAATTTTGTATGACACTTCATACTACCGATAGTCTCTGATTGAAGCGGTGGTTGTGGGTTCTGCACTAAAGGAAAACACGATACAAATATTTTCAGTATAGTTTCATATAAGCTACGAGGCTTCATCAGGATTATTAATCACACTTGTTAAGGAAATGAGTTTAATCCTCACTTATTAGGTATTTCATATGAAAAAAAGATTTTATCATAAAACTTTTTATTAAAGAAAGTCTTATTAATGAATTCAATAATGAAAGATTTCATATGGTGCAGCATTGAAAAAGTGAAATATTTATACACTGGGTACTACATTTATGTTTTTTTTTTCACTTCACGCTGGATTCCGAACATATTAGTGTAGGTAGAGGAAACTGGGGTAGTTCCCCGAGGATACTGTACAGACACTCTGTTCCTATTGAGACACTTCTCGTTACCACAACGAGGAAATAAAAATATGTATTTTTTTATTTCCCCAAGAGAGAATCGAAGCCACAACGTGTCGCTTTTTCACACGCTTGTGACCCTGCACTAGTCACTAGCCTATGACTGTAAATAAGATTCAGATTTTGAAAACAATAAAATACAAATTCTCTCTATTGTATATTCTGTATTATTAGCTGCCAGCCCAGGAGACCCAACGCCTCCCTTTGTGTAACTAGACCAAGTCTAGCTTCATGCCTTTTTCCGTAGGTATAGCAGAAGAAGCAGAGGGAACCGACATTTGGTTCCCTTTTTTTGAGGACTATTTATTTTTGAGGCAGAACTCTACATGTTTTATCTATTAGAGCTTGGAGAAATGAAAACAACATATACTTCAGATATTTTCCAATTCATTTGTATTCATTCCCACGCTGGAATGGAAAACACAAGAGCCCGGGATTTTCCACTGTAGACGGTTATTTACACTTGATTTCAATACTCATCTGTCCTCGCTGTACTGGGCTACTGGCTACGTTCTTAGCATATTGAAAGGAAAACACTTTCAAATTTACTGTTTGTATGTAATAGATGTGTTTTTAAAATAGTTGATAGTTTTTTTTTCAGTTTCACGCAGTATCCCGCATATAGCCGGGTATGCAGAGGGAACCTTGTGTTAAGACACTCCGTTCCCCACTTTCTGCCGAGTTTTCGAGGCATTACATGTTGAGTGGCGAAAAGCAACGAGCTTTGTCCTGTTACCAGAACGAAGAAATATAAATATTAATAAATTAATAATTAATTTCCTTGAGTAGCAATCGAATTCACAACCGTTGCGTTTACAGTGACACATTTGAACCACTGCGCCATGACAGTCTCTAGTCGATAGTAGCGAGTTTAAGTACCTTTGAACTGAGCCTTACATAACGCTAAATTATCATAGTTAATTTTTATACTGTACGGTCGACGAGTAGTGGCCGCCCTGGAGTTAGCTGTAGATGGCTGCGCAGATTTGATTTTGGATTTCTCTTACTTTTATAATTTTCTTCTCGGTGACCAACGCGCAAAAGTTCATAAAATATAATTTCAGAGGGGCCACGAAATTATGGCCGTACTATACTCTACTACATAAGATACATAAGATATGTACTGTAGCTAAATACTATAAGAGCAAACGATTCTCTATAAATTCGTCAGTTCCTACTAGTTATAGGTTCGATTCCCATTTCAGCATGTCACGTTTCATTTCAATGAAAGTATAAAGCACTCTTGGACCGAAATTTAAGTCTTGGAGAATTGAGTTAATTCACAACAGACGAAGATTTAAAGAAAACTTAGAACCTTTTTTTAAAACCTACACCAATTTTTTTGTAATCTTTTTTTAGCTCCACGATTTATATAACAAAAAACAATAAAAATAATAAATTGTATAACAACAAATTACACATATATTAACAGCGTAGTATATCTTCTGTAGAATGCAATAGGAATATGGATAGGGACGCCTATTAGGCATTTAGGGAACGAACCTATCTTGATTTAAAGTATAGGCGAAAGCGAATAAATATAAATAATCTAATAATATAAAATAAAACTCTCTCGTTACTCAGTCACAGACAATGTACAAATAAAAGTACTAGACTTGGAAAGTTGAAATTTGGCATAAAATTAGGTTACAAAATGTAGGGGAGCACTAAAAGGTACACACAAGGGACAAAAACATATGATTTTCCTTTTTACGCTACGTCTTAACAAAAAAAATGCAGACGACGACTAGTATGTACTAAGTGGCAGGATAAATAAATATGCTATACGTAATCTCCCTACATTAATATATGAACTTACAACCATAGCATCGTGTACATTAAGCCACATTATAACTGTCCTGTTTCTTGACCAATAAGTTCGATTCCCGATCATACCAATTTCGACAATCGCTATCACCTCTCCCAATAACGCCTTAGCCCTTTAAAATTCCAAAACCGCATATCTCTCTATAATGTCACATCAGTAACTCACGGTGCGCGTGCGCAGCATAGCCCATAGCAACCATACGAAAGGCCCTACTCTCATACATACGTAAACTATAAATTAACACTCGCCCATCCGTGATTAGATTTAACAAATGTGTAATAAATATATAGTAATTGATGAGATCTACATACATTTTGGAAAGAAATGCTTTAATTGGTATTGGAATTGTGAACGATGGTAGTGGGTTCGATTTCTAATAAAGGTTGACGTTCTATTGAATAATATTAACTACACTCATTTTTCTAGAATTATAGAGGGAAATATTATGTTCCTTAATTCGGTACTAAATATCTCAAAATAGAGTGAAAAATACAGAACGGAATGTTTGAACACTACGACTATCTGTGCATAAGTCATAATATATTGTTACTGCGAGTTGGGTGGTAGAACCTAACGCCGAAGTTTTAACAAAACGTGAAATGAAAATAATTTAAAAAATATCATTCCCCTTAGTGGCGATGGCAATCCCGACCATTGTGCTTATAGTACGACATCGTCGCACTGTGCTACAAAGGCTTATATTAAATATTTCTTGTTTTATTTTTTTTGTCATAACAAGAAAATATGGAACCCACTACCACCGCGTTCAATCACTACACAACCATATATTTAAGAAAAATATTTACCAATCGAGGAAATTAAATATTTTCATTTCCTCATAGTGATGAAGCGCGGCGTTGAGTTCCATCACTTATATGGTATTTATAAATACCGTGTGGGATATAGCGTAAACCCAGTGAAAAACTCTTACAAATCCATAATATAAAGCAACATTTTTTTAACAATCACCCTCACACTTAATTATATTATTACCCACGTTGTAGCCCGTGATAATCGGAAAACGGGAAACAGAGTGTGTAAACACTTGGTTCCCTCTACTTATCCTGCTATATGCGGGAAGCAGCGTGAAGCTAACAATAAACTCATACAAAACCCACAATATAAAGCAACTGAGAGAAGAGAGGAGCGTCATCTATACATCTCGCTCACACATCATTATATTATTACCCACGTTGCAGCCGAGCCCGTGATTAGCGGATGATTAAGGATCATTCAATATAATTTTGTAATTATTTATTTATGTTTTAGAGGCGAGTGTGTTTTGTGTACAGCGTGTGGTAAAATGTGAGATGAATCTTTTGTTGTATATATAGTCAATTGTAGTAGAATATACTATAGAAAATATAATACAATTAAGTTTACAATGTATCCCACAAACAACAGGGTAGGCAGAGGAAAACTAGTATTAAGATATGTCGTTCTCTACTTTCCGAGCATTTTTCGCGGCATTGCATTTGTGTAATTAATTCCCCCGAGTAGGAATCGAATCCACAACCGTCGGGAACGGTTACAATCACACCCTTGTGTCACTTCGCTATATTCGTTAAATAATAATAAAGCACATGTTTGACGTTGTATTGAATTGGAAAAAATATAACTATAACAGTTGTCAAAATAGGAAAAGATATATGTATATTACCTAAGATATTCAACTATTATATTTTATCTGAATAACATTTTTTATACTCAAATCTAATATACAAAATATAATTTAGACAAAAATATTTGACAGTAATATAAACTTACGATACGCTTAAAAAATACATCAAATTAGTACGTCAAAATTCAAGAATCATGGCAAGCAGTTGCAAGTGATGTAAATATATGATCCTGACTGGGACTCGAACCGACTATAATTTAAAAAATTATAGTCCAAATAAAACTATTTTTGAGTACAAAAGTTTTATCTAAAAGTCTACAGCGCACTGCGCGTGTGAGCGAACGGCACGCAGTATATCTGCTCACGATCGCTAATGAAATGACCGCGATCGTTTTCTAGCCGTAAAGATACACACTGCTGTATCAAGTTGCCCTTTGATTTATTGGAACATGGAATGTTATGGAGCTCCGTAACCGAAACTATCGGATTCAAACTTAAAAAAAAAAGTATCCGTGACCATAACCAAATCCATAATAAAAGTTTCGAATAATTTTGGATTTGGTCGGGGTCTAAACGAGAAGTAATAAACTAATTTAAAAATCATGAATGAAAACAATAAGAATATAATTTCAACCAAAAACCTTACTTCTGTAGTAGAAATTATAAAGAAGAATTAATATTTAAAACGAATCTCCACGTGCATCATTTTCCATGATATTGAATTTCTTTGACATAAATGAGGCCGCCGTGCCTCAGTAAGACAGCGTCAGCGATAACGGTAAACGCAGTGGTAGTGGGTTCGATTCTCACACGGGAAAGTTTAATATTTTCATTTCCTCGATCTTGTAGGCAAAACGGGACATTAAATTTTCCACTCAACATGCATTATCTCAAAAGAAACGGAAGTGGATAAAGGAGTGTTTTAACACTATTTTAAAAATTTTAACAAGTATTTATTAAAATTTTTCTCAACATCAAAACTACTGTATGTATCACACACACATAGATTATAGCACCGAGGCCTACAAACAACAGCTATTGGTAGATCATTATTGCTTATCAGAGTACACAACTCGAGTAAGATATCTTTTCCAAAGTATTTTATATAAAATTTATCGACAAATGTGAAGCTGGTTAGGTTGTAAGTGATGGGCCGTGGGATCGATGCCGTGCCTT
Source organism: Heliconius himera (assembly GCA_021202915.1). Taxonomy (NCBI): domain Eukaryota; kingdom Metazoa; phylum Arthropoda; class Insecta; order Lepidoptera; family Nymphalidae; genus Heliconius; species Heliconius himera. The sequence goes on along the minus strand of JAJHJA010000455.1, from coordinate 612,916 downwards.
TTTTTTATTTCTGATTGTACACAACATTTTGAAATCTAATTGCTAAAGTTAATGGTTCGATCTATCACTAAAATACATCACTATTTTCGTGAAGAAATGAAAATAATTCTTTGATAGTTTTTATATAAATTTAATAAAATTAATGAAAATCTAGAGGTCAGTTGTGGCGCAGAAGCACAACGTGCGACTGGTAGCGTTTTATTTTCTCGCTCTGGTTGAGTTGCGTCGTTGAGTTCCGCTACTGAACACGCAGTGCTTTCAGAATTCGGCAGAAAGTGAAGATCATAAGTGCCTTAATGGGTATGGAGTGCCTTAACACTAGTTTTCCAGGTTCCCTTTGTCTACAAAGTGAAACAGCGTGTAGTTAAAGAAAAAGAAATTCTAAAGTCCTTAACAATGAATCGGGAATAAAAATATACCTATGACAAATAGAATCTGATGAAAAGTTCATTCGTTCATTTACAAACATAACATTAGGGACAAATCCACTCTAATCCTTACCTTTTTGCCTTACGAAAATAACAAACAACCCACGGCGTTAGGTTCCGTCACACAACCCGCAACATCTTGAATTTATACGCAAAATTAAAAACTCCAATTCTCTGCTAAGCAATCATATGGAATAAAACCGAGAAGTCAAATAGAATGGGAAACATCTATATAAAAAACATATAAAAAATAGTCCAAATAAAATTTGGACCTACATCCCTTGCGTTCAGTCTACTACGCCTTAATGAGGTCATCTCTATATATAATAAGACAGTAAAAATATTTTGTCTGTACATTTAGTAATTTTGACTGAAATGGATAGAGGGATACTTAAAAAGACTAATAGAAAGCAAAAAGATTTTTTTTGATTTTCTTGTCTGTCTGTCTGTCTGTCTGTCTGTCTGTCTGTCTGTCTGTCGACATATTGTTGTCCGCATTTTTCTCTGAAACTACTGAACCGATTTACTTGAAAATTTCACCAATTGCTTTGTTTTAACTCAATTTAGGTTCTAAAGTTTGGTTCATCAAAATCGGTTCATTAAAAAAAAAGTTATCGTCATTTGAATGAACTCAAGGCATTAGCTTGCCAGCGAATGTTATATAGAAATCGCGCTGGTATGACCCTCGCTAAAGAATGACATTCGAAACGTCTTGATTATATGACTGTTGATAAAAATATATATTTTTGAAGCACTATTATACAATATTTTATACAATAAAGTAAACAAGGCCAGTCGTGGCGCAGCGGCACGAGGTGTGACTGCAAAACCGACTGGTTGTGGGTTCGATCCCCACTTGAGGAGATGAAATATTTACTTAAATTTATATTTCCATTTCTTCGCTCTGATGTCGAGGTTAAGCGCGGCGTTGAGTTCTGCCACTCAACACGCAATGCCTCCAGAATTCGGCAGAAAGTGGGGAACGGAGTGTCTTAACACTAGGTTCCCTCTGCCTACCCTGCTGTGTGCGGGATACAGCGTGAAGCTGATTTATTTATTTATTTTATTTTATTATAGTTGTCAATCAATTCTGCTTAAATCAATAATCATGTATTTTAAGCGGGCGAAGCCGTGGGCGGGCCGCTAGTATTTAAATATAAAAGAATGAACATTTATGACGGGGTTTTATAGCGTCATAATTGTTTTACTAGCAGCTTGTTATTCCTGTAGGTCAGAAGCTTATTAGATATGTTACAATGTCGTATAATTCTCTTTCAGTTAAATGGAGTCATTAAAAATATAACAAAAAAAATTACAATAACCCATTTTGATTTTTATCCTTTTTTTAGCCCCACTCTGGAATCGGCATTTTGCATGATTGGCAGAGGGTACCTAGTGTCAAGACATGGCGGGTTGAATGGCGGAACTCACCGCCGTACTTTGTCTGGTCACCAGGACGAGAAAACTAAAATAATTAATTCCGCTAAGTGGAGTTGGTACCCAGAACTACGCTTACAGTCAGACGCCGTCCCATTGCTCTACGACACTTTTACATTTTTTTATAATAAAATAGAATAGTAATTTTTTTTTTCAGTTTCACGCAGTATCCTGTATATTGCAAGACATTCTGTTCTCCATTTTCACTCCTGGTGCTTGGTCTTGTTGCCAGGACGAAAAAATTAAAACTCTCACCTACAACCATACCAAAAAAATATTTTTAATTAAAAATACATTTTTAAAATAAAAATAAATTGAATTGAAAAATAAATTGTTATATTAATTAGAATTTATTTTATTATAAGCTAAATACCCCAAATAGACATTAAAAGATAATTGTTTAGATAAAATGCATTCGGTCCGAAATCAATCAGGTTTTATCCGAAAGATTGAGCATTACTAATGAGATACACTCGTTATTTTCAATTCCAACAAACTGTAACAATCTCCGAAAGAATCTGAGCTTGTTTAGAACAAACGACACGACATTTTTCGGGTACGATACGATTTTTAATCCAAATAATAAGCAAAAAAGCAGCTTCACGCTTTATATCACTTAGCAGAATAGACAAGGGGAACCTTTACCACTAGTGGGGTTCGAAGTCACAATAGTTTACTGTCCATGGAGCCAGTAAGACTTCGATGTCTAATCAGTTTGATCCCAAAAAAATCAACCAATTTTAAATTCCTACTAAAACAAAAATATCATATAAATTAACTTTATAAGAAATCGTAGAGCAGCGACTGTTAACGTTACGTTCGTGGGTTCGATTCTCAATAAGCAAAGGAGATTGTGGAATTAATTATTTTTATTTTCTTCGATATGAGACAAGACAAAGCGGGGAGTCGAATTCAACGCAAAATGTCTTTAAAATAGGGAATACAGTGTCTTCACACTACCCTGCTATGGAATACAGCGTGAAACCGATTTATAAAAAAATATCGTCAGTATAAAACTATTCACATTGAAGGTGTTAAAAAGATATAACAAAAACACAAAAAAAACTTTAGTCAACAATCTTCGAAGATCTTAATTGGGTTGGGCGGTATGCGTGGTATGTCACAGGCATTTTATTACACGTTTTGCGTGAAATCTTTGTTCTTTGCCTCGTAACTTTTTTTTCGCTTGATTGTTTTCAACGTGACATCTGTCAATGTCAGCGTACGTCAGTCTGTGGGGACATTTCACTTTTAAATTACACTTGGATTTTTGTAAAGGTTGGAAAAGGTTGGTTTGCGTCGAAATTTTTTGATTTTTTTTTACTTCATGCATACAGTAAGGACAGAGTATCTGGTGTTAAAATACTCTTTCTTCACTTTCTGCACATTTTTCGAAGCATTGCGTGTTGTGTAGCGGGACTCAACGCCACTCTTTGTTTTTTTATCAGTGTGTATTGAACTTAAATCGGAAATGGTAATGGTAAACCAGTAAATGGGAACCGAACAAACAACCATCACGTAACTCCCAGACGAAGTGCCGCTGCGCCACGGAGACTTCTTTCGTTTTGTTTTTTTTAGAATAAACGTAGTATCCACTTTTTTCAGATATTTGGTTTAAATTCTTGTGTTTTTGACTGTTGTTAGGTTAGGTTATGCCTTAATTATTACTTGATTAGTTAGTTAGCAGTTTACTTAATTGTGTTCTTGTTATTTAGACATTTTGCTTTGCGCATTATTTTGCTCAAATTGCTTAAGCTTTTAAGAGCTGGACTCTTAAACTTTGTAAAGAAACACGTGAGATGGAATTCGTTCATAACTCTTCACCCAACCGATTTACGAGACAGCCCACTAAGAAATTTCACATTTCGTATGTTAAAATTTACTTTTTAGCCGCCTGTAAACTCCCAGTAGCCCTGATTTTTGTATAACAATTATTTCTTTTCGACGTTTGACATTTATTAAGTAGTGAACTAGAAAGTGTATTCATTTAGGTTTTTTTCAAAATCTTTTTACATATTTGACTAATTGAAACGCTATTTATTGCTAGGTGAAGTTAATTTTTCCAGTAAAAAGAATTTTAGATCTCCGATTTATGGTATGCCTAGATAATCGAGCTTAGGGATATTCCTAAATCTTATCACCAGAAATACAGTTTTTTTAGCTTTACACTCTATCCCGCACATAACAGCGTAGACAGAGAGACAATAACAACAACAACAACAACGGAGGTTCCCATTAAGACATTTCCGCTCCACACTTTACGTCGAATTCTGCAGGCACTGTGTCTTGAGTGGTGTAACTAAACACCACGATCTGCCTCGTTATCAGAGCGAAGAAATTAAAATAATAAATATTTCATTTCCCCGAGTGAGAATTGAAATATTTCAAGCGATTGTGTTCAATCAATATAATTTCCGATTAGATTATTGTCTGATTAGAAATAATAATGTGGCTATGGCAGCACAGTGTCTGACCGTAGTAGGTTTGATTTCCACACCAAGAATGACAAATCGCGGTTTTGAATTCCGCCACTCAAAATTAAGAATACAGTATAAAATTGAAAAAAAGAAGAAAAAAAATAACTTTTAAAAGAGACAGACAGCCTAATATATTTAACTAAGAACCTGAACCAAGCACCCGCGGTTACAGCACAAGCGCTCGTCACTCACAATAATATATTATGTACCTATATAAAACGTGAAATTTAAACGGACAGTTAGTTAATTGGTAAATTAAGGAGTGAATTAAACTTCGTTGCAAATCAATCTCGATGCTTATTCTTGGGGAAAATTGGCAAAGTAACAAATTTTGTTGCGGTTCTGGGTTGAAGTTCTTCATGATTTATGTATTTGTGTTTGGAGTTGAGAACGTCGTGGCGCAGTGACGGTGTCTCGCTGTGGGTTCGATTTCCTAACTGGGGAATTATTTTTTTATTAATCCACTCTAAATAAACAAAATGTGGGGTTAAGTTGCGCTACTAAATCATCAATGTGTAGAATTCAGACGATAAATGGAAAACGGATTGACCTGACTTCAAGTTTCTTTCGGCCTACCTTGCTAATAATAGTAATATCTTAAAAATAAGGCCAGTCGTGGCGCAGCGGCACAAAGTGTTACTGTAAACCGACTGGTTGTGGGTTCGATACCCACTCGAGGAGATGAGATATTTACTTAAATTTATATTTCCATTTCTTCACTCTGCTGTCAAGGCAAAGTGCGGCATCAAGTTCTGCACTCAACGCGCAATGCCTCCAGAATTTGGCAGAAAGTGGGAAACGGAGTGTCTTAACCCTAGGTTCCCTCTGTCTACCCTGCTGAGTGCGGGATAAAGCGTGAAGCTGAAAAAAAAAAGAAAAAAATAATAATAATTAAATAACCTCGTTTCTACCACATTCGGTGGACATATTAATGTTAATACTAATCAATTTCATAAGTGACAGTTATTGTTTCTGAGCGCGTGGAGCCAGCGGTGCGTGTGCGCGCGTAATTGCGCCGAAACTTACAAATTGAATCGGGGTTCGATGCCTGACTGAACACTGAATGCAAGTGGCGTATAATATTATTTATACCTTTTACCTTTTAGATTCACGCTGTATCACGCGTATAACAGAGTGGATAGAGGGAGCCTAGTGTTAAGACACTTTTTATCCACTCTCCGCCAAATTTAAAAACAATGTGGATTCAATATACTCAAAGAAATTTATAATTTAATTCCTTAACTAAACCTACCTTCTCTGGTAATTAAACAAAGCGCAGCGTTGAGTTTCGCTACACAACACGCAATGCCTTCAGAATTTGGCGGTAAATGGGGAAGGAAACTGTTTGTAGCAACCGCATTTTGCTATGTAAAAGGGATTAACTTTTACTAACCATATAAGATTAAACTAGTAACATTTCTTTAACAAAATTTACTAAAATTTTGTAACTTTTGTTAAAGATTTTTTTTAACAGTTTGCCCCTACAAAAAAGTAGGTAATAGGCACCTACAAAAAAACAACAAGTAGCCCAAAAAAGTCACAAATTCAATGAAAACCAGATGCAATAAGTAGTTAATATTAAAAATAAGTTTGTGTTAAAATAATATTCGCATTCGACCCAGGCAGTGATGCGGTGAGACGGCGCAGAAAATTAATGATATTCGCGTTGGCCACTGAACTTATCAAATCGTATGTACGAGATGGGATTGTTTAATTTTGTAATTTTGTTATTTAATTGATTACATTAAATTAAATAGCTTCTATAGATTAAAGTTTCGTAAATAGCAGGGTAGGCTGAGGGAACCTAACTGTTGACACACTGTGTTCCTCGCGCGCCGCCCAATTTCCGATACATTGTGTGGTGGACCTTAACGCCGCGCTTCGTCTTGTTGCCAGAGCAAGGTAATGAAAATATGGGAATCAAACCCACGACCATTGCGTTCACAATCAAATGTCATATGTGCCATTGCGCCACAATGGCCTCAATAAAATTGACCGTTTAAAAATAGTATTTCTTTTTTCTTTCATGTGTTAGTGGTTAGACTTAACGTTTAAAATCACATAAAATAGTGTTTTTCATTATTTTACAGACAATACCACAGTAAATATTTATCTTATTATAAATGACAGAGTGTTTCATCACTTAATAAATCGCATAACAATCTCGACGCATCCAATTAGTGAATGTTACCTTAAACGTGAGTTTCAAACAAACGCTCAAACACAAATTGAAACGGCCAACGTTTAAAATATAGTGAGGGCAAAATTGTGGTACGTTACGTATTCTACTTCTAATATTTTCCAAATATCTTTAAATAACGTTTTCCAGTTATTTAAGAGTGGTGCGTGGGGACCGAACTAGGTTCCCTCTACTTACCTTTGTATGTAGGAAGAAGCGTGAAGTTGTTATATTATCTTAAGAAAAAATTATCAAAAAAAACTTCATAGTGGCACAATGAGTTAGCGTCGGGCTGTAAACTTGATTGTAGTTGTGGGTTCAATGCCCAATTTTGATCTGAATAACAGAGCAAAAGAGTCCTATAAAACTTCCGTTTGTTTTTGAGGTACGGAACCCTAAAAAGAGATCTTTCTTCAAAATCTCATCAGTTAATTTATAATGAAACAACTCCTCCCTCTCCTCTCCAATATAAAATGAAATAACTAGCAATATAGCAAGTGAAGGTAGAGTGGAGTGGAGTCGTAAGAAACAAACACATCGCCACGTCCGGGGGCGTCTGATAAGTAATTAAAACACATAAATTATAATGAAACGCCTCCATACTTACGGTCTGTTAGCGTTTCGATGTTTTAACATTTCATAAATTATTGTTAACCGATTTCTTGAAAGGGTTTTTAATGATCTTGATGTGTGTTTGCATGTGTATGTACATATTATGTATGTGTATGCGTGCGAGTGTGTTTGTATGTATGGTAGTAATTAATTTGAGTGAAAGCCTCTGTGGTGTAATTGGAAAAGGACTTTACGTGTTGATTGCAGCTTCGATTCTCATTTCGGGGAATTGTGTTTTTTTAAGCTTCCCGCTGTAAACCGCTCATAGCAGTGTTAATAGAAGGTAGATATTAAATATTTCATTTCCTCGAGCGGAATTCAAACCCACAACGTGTAGTTACAGAAAGACGCTCGTGGCCCTCCCCCGCCATTTTATTATTATAAGCTTCACGCTGTATCTCGCACCTAGCGAGATAAACAGAACGAACATTAGGTTCCCTAAGACATTTTGTTTCTATTAAGATACTTCCGTACCCCACTTTCCACCGAATATAATTGCTTGTCTATTACCGGAACTTAACAATTTACCTCGTTACCAAGCAAGGCAAAGCACGTAGCGAAAAATGAAAATATTAAATAATTTATTTCCCGGAATGGCAATCGAACCCACAGTCTACAGTGGCAAGCTTATAATCCTGAGCGATGGACTCGAGAATTCGGCGGAAAGTGGGAAACAGAATGGCTTTACACTATGATCCCTCTGCCTACTCTGCTATATGCGGGATACAGCTTGAAGTTCAAAAAAAAAACCTATTCGATTTCAATTAGCATTGACTTCTACTCAACATTAAGATAAATTTCCATTCTGGACAGAAAAAAATGCTTACTTTAAAAAAAAAGCTGAACTTAATACTAAAAAATCTCTATATTCTCCTTAACTCTTGAAATGAACAAGATACCTATGAATAACGTGAATACTAAATAACTACAGCCATCAAATCTCAAAACAAATCACTTCGTTTTAATAAAAAGTTTTCCCCTGAGGCGTTTCATTAGATCATTATTTTATGGCCCCAATTTGGTGTTAAAGCCCATGATTTAGCTCAATATCAACGAATTAAGCGGTTCTCGGAACGGATACAGCTTATACTGTGTTAGGCCTCTTTATATGCTGTATTTGTAATACGAACTTATATTATCTTCGCGTATTTTGTAGCGATTAATGAGAATTTTGTCATTAATCACGTTATAAATGGACTTTGCCCAATAGTTATATATGAATACGTGAGGCCATTGTGTCTCAGTCAAATAGTGTTGTTAACAGTGACTGTTAGTGCATTGATTGTGGGTTCTATTCACTATCGGCCTCCAGAACTCGGCCGAAGTGGGGAATGGAGTGTCTTAACACTAGGTTCCCTCTGCCTACCCTGCTGTGTGCGGGATACAGCGTGAAGCTTAAAAAAAATTGTCTCATACACACCTGACACGTGCTTAGTGACAACGACTGACGGGCTATAAACGGCCCTTGCGTCGTGGGTTCAATTCCCACTTGAGATAGTGAATTATTTTCATAAAATTGCACCGGTAATTTGTCTTCAGATCGATAAATGATCAAGACAGTCTCGAATCGTAAAGAAAATAAAACACTAGTCTTCGATGCTATTTGCTATGTAGGTATAGGTATCACAATGTTAAACATTTTCATTTCATACTCAAAAAATAGTAATGCTTTTTCACGTATTTCTCAAATTACGCTAAATAGGAATTTAAGGAGAATTTAGTGTTAAACCACTCCGCTACTTACTTTCCGCACAATTTTCAAATATGACGAGTGACGGAACTAAACGCCGCGCTTTATTTTATTACAAAAGGGAGAAAATGAAACAATTCATGGAACCCACAACGATCACGTTTGCAGTCAGACGCTGTGCTGCTGCGCCGTCAGCTTCAACCTAGAAATTTTAATGTCACATTTAATATCTTCCGTCTTGTTTGGATATCTTATAAGATATTTACTTTATATCCCATACAATTATTCACGTCCACTTAGTACGTAGTTGGTATATTTAGACCGCTACAGTATTTACAGAGTGAGCTATTAAAGTAAATACACGCTAATACGACTGTAAGAGCGTAATGTAACCCTTAGGCTCAGTGGTTGAGAGTCGTTGGTTTAATTTATAGCTGTTGAAATGTACCTGGTAAATTGTTATATTGATGGCCCTAAGGTGAGAGTAGGGCTGTCTGTAGTGGATTATTTTATTATTTGTTGTCTATATATATTTCCTCGCAGGTGGCTTTAGATTCGAGTCCCGCTGCGTTCTAAAAGTATATAAGTGTTTTCTAAAAGTATCTTTCTTTCATTAATTGTGGATTTTTCAATAAAAATATTAAAAAATATTGTTATGAAGTAATATTTTTAAAATAATTATCTTCATTTCATTTAACGTATACAAAAACGAATATTCAATAATATTAAAAAATAAAAACAATATTTATATATAAACTTCTGACGATCAAACCCACAACCATAGAGTGAAATAGTAGGCATTTACCTACTTCACTAAAATGGACATCAGTTTCTTTAATAAAATAATTATAAATAGCTATTTATAGCAGCGTGTAGCTACGTACTGTAACATAATAGAAGCTAGTATTGAGACACTCCGCTCGCTACTTTAAAATTAAGCACCAGTTAACTAAAGTTAATGGCTCAGACCTGAGAAAAAAGTGTTTTTTTTTATATTGACAGATTCACACTTATTCTTAGTGACAATGATTCTTTTGAAATAGACTGGGGCGAGTATTTCATTCCCAAGGCAAGTTATCATTTATAAAATCATTAATTAAATATTAATACACAACCCCCAGTCCAGAGGAGAGAGAGTTCAGAGGCCAGTCGTGGCGCAGGGGCACAAAGTGTGCCTGTAAATCGACTGGTTGTGGGTTCGATCCCCACTCGAGGAGATGGAATATTTATTTACACTTATATTTTCATTTCTTCGCTCTGGTGCCGAGGGGAAAGCGCGGCATTGAGTTGCGCCACTCAACACGCAATGCCTCCAGAAATTGGCGGAAAGTGAGGAACGGAGTGTCTTAACACTAGGTTCCCTCTGCCTGCCCTGGTGTGTGCAGGATACAGCGTGAAGATGAAAAAAAGAATACACAACCTTTAAATGACAAACGTTTTTTCACAACTATAAATTGTTATATAACTTTATAAATTACTATCTAGGATCCTATTGCAAAACCTTACCTTCACATTGTCCCATAATAGAAATATGGACTCGGATCATGGATGCAATCGAGCTACAAACGCGCTAAATTTAAGACTATTTCAAGTATTAATATTATATAAATCACTGATTTTCTTAAAATCATTAATATTTTTCTTAGCATAGCCGTAGGACATAAGACTATTAAAATAGAAAAAAGTAAAATAAAAAAGTTATTTTACCCAATGGTAAGATTTATTTAGGTAAGTTTATTATCAAAACCATCTATCTCTATCAACAGGATCCGCGGCTTTACTATTCAAGAGTACATCAGATTAATAAATTTTCTTATTAGGTATTTTAAAAATTACCTATATATCGAGTGTGGTGGCGAGAATTGGAAAAGGCCTATATCCAACAGTGGATGATTGACGGCTGTCGATGATGATGATGATGACCTATATATGATTTTTTATTACTATTCAATAGTACTACACTACACTAAATCAATGTATTATTTTCTCTAACTCTACTTTTTCTAACGAGATATGGAAACCATTTATGTATGTATATTTTAAAAAAAGACCAAAAAAGAAGGATACGAAACTAAGATTTCCTGCTATTCACGTCACCCCTATGCACCCTGATAGTTAAGTAAGAGGTTAGAAGATTGCGTCCTCTTATGTCATTTTGGTGTAGTTTTATAACAATTGCTGAGAGTTGAACGCAATCAAATGCCTAGAACAAGTCGTAGAACATGTCAATAGTACACTATCCTTAGTATTGACGAAATACAACGCAGCGCTTTGTCTTGTGCCGTGTGCGCCGTGCGAGGTAATTAAATTAGGCAGTTGGAGTGGATTCGATTCCGTCTCGAGGGATTTAAGTTAATAAAATAAAAACTAATAAATAATTCGTACCAACCCTGTAAAAAGGCCACGCCTATTAACTCCACAATTCATGCTCTGAAGTACGATCCAATTTGTACACAAACACACATACACACTGTGCCAAAGTTATTTAAATCTTATGTAATTGGAATAAAAGGCATTTTCTAATGATAATTTGATACTTATTTGTGTAAAACATATATTTTCACTAGGCTATGATTGTTTATTTTCAACCTTATTTTGTTTGTTTTTTTGTTTTAGCTTCACATATCCCCGGTATACAACAGGATAGGGAAAAAAACGCAATGTTACGACGCTGTGTATTGATTGGCGGAACCTAACGCCGCGCTTTGTCTGTCAGAGCTGTGAAATGAAAATAATTTAAATATAATCATTCCTCCAAGTGGGAACTGAACTCACAACCACCACGATTAAATGCATCGTGGCATCTACAGGATGAATAAATATTTTTGTTCAATAGTAATCGGCTTATCATCAATATTATGATAAGACATAGGCATTTAGAGCGGTCTTTGTTGTCTAAATAATAAAAAAAGCACCATTAGGCACGTATAAAGGCAGGAAGCTCTGAGAGGTAGCCAAATAACTTGTTAAGTAGTATGGGAATAAATGCATAGTATAATAAAAAAACCGGTCAAGTGTGAGTAGGACGCGCACACCGAAGATTCCGTATCAATATTAGATACGTACACAGTTCAACGGAAAGTACAACTTATAAAAGTTGCAAGCTTAAATTTTAGGGCGACAATCAATTTAAGTTTGTAATATAGCTTTTGTTTTTATACTTATAGAGAAATGTCATAATAGTACATTTATGAGAGATACTCTATAGATTTTGATTAAACGGCGAATTTGATACAAAATATTGAGCAAAAACGATGCAATACTCATTTCATTGGATTGCGTTTCACTTAGAAGTTTGATTTTGTTTGTTGAAAGGACCGTAAACGTGAATATTTGATATTAACTCCAGATAAATGATTTTAACAAACAGACCGATTGAGAACAAAGTGATTCTATAAGCGTTCCGCTTGTTCCTTTTGAGATACGGAACCCTAAAAAAGCAGCTCGCTCTTTTCGTGTGTTTTATGATAGTTTTAGGGTTTGTTTTTTAGTGAAACTGTTTTAATTCCGAGGGTCAGAAGTCATAATATATATGTATAGCTCATGTGGTGCATCAAATATATGCATGCATTTTTTTAAATTGTTTTTTTTTTGTAAATTAGTCAAAATAAAAACACAACAAACATTTAAATAACATTTGTTTAATTCTGAATGTATAGTAGGCATCGGAAACACATACACGCGCCGCCCAATTCAAGAGACATTGCATTTTCAGTGGTGGAACTCAACACCGCACTTTGTCTCTGTCTTAGTTCTTGTTAAATAAACGTAAAAATTTAAAGAAAACAAACTGTTATGTTTGTTTTCTTTAAATTTTTACGTTTATTTCCATCCATGATCAAGTAAAATGTCAATCCAAAATAAGCCTTTTCTGTCATCACTATGAAACAATAACATATTATTTTCAATATAGTTACGTATTTAACAAGAATGTGTCGATATAAGGCTATACTTTAAAATCGAAATGCAGTACAAAATACAGATATTAGCAGTAATTTTCTATAATTATGTCCTAGAGATACCTACTTATCTTAGATCTACGTAGTTAGAACTAGAAGGTAATTTTATAATAATGGTAGGTATATTGAATTAA